>JAEIIU010043973.1:0-22891 GCA_018874675.1 Drosophila baimaii
ATAAGTAACAAATTATCTGCAAGGGTACATAAACTTCGGTTCCGCCCGAAGTTAGCTTTTCTTACTTGTTATTGAATAATTTACTTAAATTTCTTGATAAGTATAAAATCACTTGAAACCCTGCCTAAAAGTTTGCTATGTTCATTTGTATTAAGGTTATTTCATATGATTTTGTGTGTAACATAACATTCAAAAGGCTTAGGGCTATAATTATATTATAAATACCCAAATTTCCCTTAAATAATTAAACAAAACGTAATTAGGGACTCAAAAAAGCCTCTTGTAATATTTCCCCTTGAGCAGCTAAGCGATTCCACAACATCTCCAAGGCAATAGCACATGTTGAGTTCCCTGGAAGCCATCTGGCTACCCATCCACCTCCACCCATCCATCCATCCATCCATCCTCTTTGACTTTGACTTGGACTGACTTCCCCGTAGTTAGGCCACTAAAAATAGAAGCAGTTAAGTAGCCGCCAGCCGACCCAGCTAGCTCTATAACATAACAACCTCCTCCTTCTGCTCTCCTGCCTCCCCGTTGCTACTGTTGTTGCCACTGCACGTATATATTCACATAACTTAATTAATTTACGTCAAAGGACATTCGATATGAATGGGGAGCAGAGGGCACCCGGTTGGGGCACAAAAATAGCGCTCAGCGGAAGCAGGAGTGCGGGCGCCAAACCCACGCACTCTGGGGCCAATTACATACGAAGAAGGTGGCTTCCTGAAGCCGGAAGGGTCATGTGGGCGTGGTCAGTGCCTGGGAAAAAACAAAACTGGTCATCCGCGCGGCAATCAGGGAGCTCAAAATTAGGGACACACGCGATGGTGGAGCTCCAGGAACAGGAGCAGGAGACGGGTGAGGTGAGGTGGACAAATTTATGGCACAAACTTGAGCCACCGGCAGCAGCAGCAGTAAATGAAATGAAAACTAAATGCAATAAATTATGCAAAATGAAGCAAAAAAAAAAAATGTAAAAAAAACCGAAATTGAAATGGAAATGGAAAGGCAGCGGACGAGCAGCCAATGGAGGTCACCTCGAAGGCAAAAGTCAGCGGCAGCGAAGGTCAAATCGAAGGTTGCCCAGTACCCTAGACTCGCTGCTCCTCCTCCTGCTCCTCCTCCGATGATTGCTCTTGCTCTCTCTGTGTCTCTGTTGACCCAAGTTTTCGCTGCTCCTGGCAAGGATTTCTTGCACAACGCTCACGTGGCAACAGCAACCCAGCCAGCCAGCCAACTTATCATCCTTTCAGCAGCAACAAGTTATGTGAAAAACACTCGTAATAACTATTTTCCCTCAACTTTTCAATGGGTTCTTTAATTGGAAAACTGCAGGCCTGGCTTGCTAACAAGTTCCTAAAGTTTCTATATAGAAAACTTTGTTTAAAAAGTCTTTTTACTAAATTTCTAAAATAGTTTATTGAATTATTTAATCGGGGTTTAATTTCTAATAATTTCTGCAAGTGCACAGGCTATAAACTTTGCCATTGCTTTGACATCACTTGTCCCTCGTTGTTCTCCCCTCAAAACACAGCGGGTTACACAACACCCGCCAGAGAGGGAGGGAAAAAAATAAAAAAAAAATAAAACCAATTTTGTTTACGCAAATCTCAGCAGGCAGCAGTTGAAAAGCAGAAAATCAGAAAAGCTGAAAAGCTGAAGAGCAGAGCAGAGATGCGGCAATGCAGCCGCATCGGAGGAGGAGGAGGCGGCCACAGCGTCAAACTTGCAACGTGACGCAGTTTTAGCAAACAAAACGAATGCGAATGAATCCGCTGCTGCTGCCTGCGGTTGCTAGTCACATTTGTGTTTCATTTTCTCTTTTTTTTTTTTTTTGCAATTTCTGTGTCTGTTGCATAAAAGATATAGATTTAGCCAACTGTAAATGAGGGAAGGGAGGTGGGTGGCGGGGAGTTCCACGAACCCAAAAGGGGGCGTCGTCGTATCGTATCGTATCGTATTGAGTGCTGCATTCGATCAACGCGCAGAGGAGCTCTGAAAATTGATTTGGTTTCACTCTGCCAACTCAGCAATCAAATAAAGAAAAGGCTTTTTGCTTTGGAAATATTATCAAAGATACATTCAGAGGGTTTCGGAGTGCATTATTAGCATAAACAATTGCATGTAAACTGATGCTTTGTGTGTGTGTGCTTTTCCATTGATACCTAATGTTGGTTTAAAGTGCAGTCTTTTCTTTCGGGAATATTTATTATTATCTATTTGCCCTTATCTGGAACCTAAAACCATCCGTAGATTTGAAATATAATCTTCTATTTAAAATAATTTATTTATATTAAGTCCTAGGGTTCAGTCAGTCTTAATTATTATTTTCTTATGGTTTTTCGTGGGTTTTTCACGATAATACTCAGTATAAGTTCAAAGTACAGTCAAGGACTCTCTCTTACTAAGACGCCGAACGTCAAGCGATTTTTTACACACGCATTTTTCGAGAAGGACATAGCGCAACGTCCTAGCTAAAGAGCGCGCTCTCTCTATTTTTTTATTTTTACGCTCTCAACTTTGTGAGAGCGGGAGAGAGCAATTTTCGTCTAAAAACAGAACATTTTGCTTGCGTATGGAAATTCAAATGTATGGTCGTTACTCATCTTAGTAATTCTAGCTTCTTTGGTACTGTCTTTCTTTCTGGAATATTTATTATTTATGGGCCATTTCCTTGTTCCTAAAAAATAACACACGTAGACTCCAAATATATGTATCTCTTATCTCTTTAAACTATATATCCCTTTTAAAGCCAGTTTTTTTATTCTTATTTTCTTATTGTTTTTCATGTGTAATATAACCCTTAAAGTTCCTAAGCTCCCCTCTGCTTTGGATGTCACCGCTATCGCCCTGCGGTGCCTGTGTGTTATCGGTTAATGGTCTATCGCACAACAAGTTCATTGTGGTTTTTAAGCAGAAAACTGATAAACCCCCCAGTCGATGGGAATTGGGGTTGGGCTGCTCGGATTGCTCGACTTGACAAAGGGTTTATTTTCATAGGAAGGTAGGTTGTTTGTCGTAATTGCAGTAATCACATTGCACAACCCCCCACGACCAGTCAACAATTATAGAGGCTAATCCATGGATTCCGATCCCACGTGCTATGTAATTGCTAAATTTTCTACATTTTCGCTTACGACATTTGAAAGGCGGGATTGTGTTAAAAAATAATTAAAATAAAGATGCAGAGGTGGTAATTAAGTAAATCATCACGATTCAGGCGTGTAAAATTTGTAATTTGTTGCTTAATTATTCAAATCATACATTATTTAAAGAGAAAGTTTGTTTTTTTTAGAACTTTGGACGGAATTTCCTCCACCTAATGGCTGTCTTTAGCCCCTTTTGTGGAAAATGCAAATTTTTTTGTTTTCTTTTACATTTTTGAAAAATGCAACCGCCAAAAACCCTGCAACGGAAGTTAAACAAAGCGAAATACGAAAAATGATTATGTAGCAGCGAGAAATTCAAAATAAATTATTTGCAAAACGGAAGCGGAAAGGCGCTAAACGAAAAGCAAGGGGGGGAGGTAGGAGGTAGGAAAACAAAAACGGGCTGAGAAAAACAATAATCACCATTATCGTCGCACTAAGCGATGCGAGAGGAGGGAGGAACCGAGGGAGGAAAGCAACAGGTTAGTTGGCTTGGCCTGAACTCCGGCTCCAGCTTTTGGCTCCGGGTCCGGGGTCTACACCTTCCCTGGTTTGTTTCCCCTCTGTTTTCTGCTCGCTCTTTTCCCCTGCTTTTTCTTTGTATTTTTTCTGCTTTTGCTGTGTGGCTTGCAGTGCGTTTGCCGCATATTAAATGCGCTGATTAATCGACGTAAACAATAAACAAGGGTCGGGGGGTGAGGAGAAGACGTGAGGGAGCCCAAGAAAAACGGGGACAAGACACGGAAAGGGGCTTACACTGACAACAAAAGCGGAGTAACAAAGGTAGGTAAACTGAGACAATTGGAAATGTGTGTAAAAGTATCTATTGAAAGGTGTGGAAGAAGACTGGATTTTAATTTGAATTTTAATATTAATGTCTTCCTCAGAGCTTGTACTTTCAAGCTTAAAAGCTGTTGTTTCTGTTTTGCTTGTACATTGCATACAAAGGCTTGTTAGAGAGAGAAAGAAGAAGATAGGACAGAGATAATATATGAAGAAATTTCGAATCATTAAATTCCACTTGTTGGATTAATATTTAATATTAATATTTTTATCAAGGGTCTTACATTCTTGCTTGCCGCATTGCTAGTACATTGCATACAAGGCGTGTAAGAGAAACAGAGAGGGGAAAACGATAGGAGATAGTATTTTGAATTTTGAATTTTATTGTTTTCATATTCTAGCGTCACAAGTATGATACTTATCTTTACTGCGATATATGAAAGAATTTAGAATTTATAGAGTTTGTATAACTATATTTAATATTATTTTGTTTATTTACAGTGCACTCTCCAGCCCAAGGCGTATAGCTGGAAACGCAGCTATGTCGAGGAGCTCAGAGGGGGACAGGCCGTATAAATATTTGTCGCCGCAATGAGAGCAATGTACGGGCAAGCATTTCCACTTGTCAACGCACCTGACGATGCCACCAAGCACAGCAGCAGAAGCAGTAGCAGTAGCCACTATAGCTTACTGCACCGAAGCAAAATTATAAACATGTTTAGTATCAGATTAATTATGAGTAATTCTACCTATTTTATACCGACATTATGTTCATTAAACCAGAAATAAATAGTTTTTTCCTCTATAATCCTTGGAAATATTATTTTATATTAACTAAACACCTTCCCTCTTATGTTTCAGTGTACACAAACCTGCCAACAAAAACAAGTTCCAACAACAGCCAGAGCCAAAGCAAAAAAAAAAAAAAAAAACGAAGCGACAATTGCTCTGCCAACATTGTTGCCGGCGCGACCTCGCCTCCCCCTCTTGGCACCTGCAGCAATCACCTGCATGAAATAGGAGCGTTCAGAAAGAAAGAAAAAAAAACACAAGAAAGAAAGACAGAACGTGCGAGAACAACGGAGAAAGTTGACGTTGAAATCCGAGAAGAAAGAGAGCGGGAAGAAGGTGGCTGAGCAATTACCAGAAGAAGCTTCTGTCGTGATTCTTCGGAAAAGGCAACCTGGTTCTTTATTCAATGCTCTTGCTTTTGCTGATCTTTCTACTGTGGTTTCTTAGAGCTCATGTTTTTGTTGTTCTTTTATATAAGTTACCTCTTTAGAGGGTATCACCTTTCTTAAAAAAAGGATGCCGAAAAAGTGACAAAGAAAACTTTGATGTCTTGAAAGTAATACGTGATGTATAATACCAATAATATTGTAAAAATATCCAGATTTGGCTTTACAAACTTGCATTGACATCAGCTTTAAACCAAGATCTTATTGCGACAGAACGTCTATTAATCTGCAATCAACTCGATTGCTGAGCCTTGTCCGTTCTCCTCGAACGGATCGTAATTCCAGCTGAACATTGTATCTCTCTCCTTAATGATGATGATGAAGGGGATTAAGCACCAGCACCAGCAAAAACAAGGCTTGAATTACTGGGCCCTCTCTTCTGATGCTGCTTTAGGAGACTTAGGGCCAAGTCAAAGGCAAACCGCAAAGGCTCTCGGGCAATATAAATTCATAAATGCATTTGGCACTTGAGAATTTTTGTGCTTGAGAGGAGAGAAAGAGAGTACGGAATATTGCAGTGTGGACTTGCGTTGGCGTTATGAAAAATACCATAACGCCAAAACTATATCCCAATCGGAATCGTTATACTCTATTGGAAATTAGATCTGCAGTTTGTTTGTACAAAACTATATAACATAATTGTTTGTAATGAAATTCGGTGGTAAAAATTGCTTAATTAAAGAAAAATAACAATTAAAGCCTCTAACATTTGTATGAAATATGTAAGTTATGATATTTTAAAAGTTTTTAATATTAAAATATATTTTGTTTTTAACTTTCTGTATACATATTGTTACTAATGAAAATTCCTATACAAAACAAAATATTGATCATTTAAATTGCACTAAGGTTAAAGACGGTATGCACTGATCAAAAACCAATATTTTTTGTTGTTGGTTAATGCTCAATGCTTCGGTTTTTTTTCTTTTCAGAAAATGCATTAAATGGCTTTAAAGAGTTGGCTTTGGTTGTTTTCCTCTACCAAAGCGAACAATAAAAGAGGCAGCACAGCACATCAGAGAAATTTCCAATGCAATTTAAATTTAAATTGTGCGGATCTACGGCCGCATGGTTTTTGAGAGTTTTGCCAAGCAAAAACCAGGCGCAGCTAGAGCGGCACAAACGGGCAAAATCGTGGTAAAAGCAGGCATTCGATCCAACTCACCCACAACAACAGTGCTGAGCAAAATAAAGTAATAAAGTGGGTAGTGGGAGAATATAAAATCTAAACATAGTAAAAGACAAATACTGAGCGCTTAGGATTACAAAAACAAAATATACACGCAGCTTTTTTTGTTTAGATTTAATCTCATATATGTCTGGTTTTGAGCTTCTTAAAATTCGAAGATTCCGATGCTATTTTGGCCACCTCCACTGTGACTTTGATAAAAGCAAAAGAAAAACCAAACAAAGACAAACAAACACACACCCATAGAGGTGGCATCTCTTTCCCTCTACTGCCTTGTGGATCGTGTACGACTTGACTACTTGGCGCTGTGAAAGCTGCTGTGTGGATGCTGGGTGAACAACAAATATGCTGCCTTTCGGGTGGCGTTTACCTCCACCCACTTAGCCGCATATACACTCCTCCTCCCCCCGCCCCCCATTTCTCCCACCCACCCAACGACGATCCTCATTTTGATCTCTTTTCGGTGGCTTTCGGTTTAAATGTAAAATGCTGCATGCAGTTGACAAGACGACAGACGCCGCGCGACAGACGGCAACAGAAATCACCTCAAATTAAACGTAATTCATGGCAAAGAGACCGAAAATAAAAACCGAAACGAGCCAACGAAAATAATACAAAATTAAAGGGAAATTTGTACGCCGTCAACTTTTCATTCGGTGAAAGTTTTTGCTCTCCGCACACAGATTAAGATCAGCCATTTGAAATGAGGCGAATTGAAATTGGCAAATTGCACACACACAGAAAACCTGAAATCCGGGCGATGAATGATTGCCTTGGAATTGTGAAAGAAAGGCAACCAAAATCATTGATTTATTTGAATAAGATGGTGAGAAAATAGTCAAAATGTTTGATGGCAAACCAGGTTTGTTAGAGAAGGATCTGGTGCAAACTTTTTAAAAAGTTTTAGAAATAATCAAAATCTCTGATAAATCAATAACGACTAAGGCGAGTCTCTAAGTATTGAAATAAACAGGGTTGGAATATATATTGAGCTTAATAACTATGTATACTTGCATCTACAATCTACATCTTCTTGGTCTAGATCTCTTTAAAATATTTATGAAATATGTAAAGAATTTCCTATTCATTCTCTTCAGATATTCCATTCTCCTTAGATATTCATTATTCGGATCCGTGAAATTCAATTAGCTTCTATTATCATTCCGTGTTCTCGCATTCCTCTCGGGTTTTTGTTTATCGAATACAGAGAGTGAACCCCATTGTAATTAGGAATTCTTGCATTTTTCTCCGTTTTGTTTGCATTTTTCCATGTGGCCAGACTAGCGAAACGACTTTGTGTTGAAGTAAACAAAATGTTGACGACCGCTTAGAGGTCGCTTGGTTTTTTTTTATTATTATTTTTTTCTAGTCTAGCATAAAGCATCAGCACACACATACATAACTCTCGCAGTCGCAGTCGACGCCAACGTCGACGTCCTTCAAGCGAGAATTAGAAGCGTAACGATGCCGGCGCACAGTGGGACGATTTCAAGAATTTTGTGGCGATTGGTGACAAAGACCATTTCTGTTTTTGTAATTTATTTATCCGGACAGCTAAGGGCCATATTGGTCAATGCGTGGCCCCGCGATGGCCGTCTGGGTTAACCTAAACAAACCTATATTTCATTTAATATATTTATAGCTTATGCAGACGTTTAATTATCACCTCAATCTAGTCAATCAAGTCTTTTAAAATCTTATGGAACTTTAAAAATATTTTAGGATTTTGTATTCATTTTATTTCACTGTTATTTTTTTTTTAATTTTTTTATTCATGTTCCTAATATTTTGTCTCATTTTTATTAATTCTCATTTCCTTTTATTTTTTTTATTGCTTTATTATTTTTTTTTCTTCAAAATTATTAAATACGCCCCACTGTGCTCTGTCGCTGTTGCCGGCAACGACGTCAACTGCAATGACCTAAAGTAACCCAATGGAGAATAGAAGAGCTGAGAAGAGGCGAAGAGCGAGGAGACCAAAGAGTATTGCACAATGCACAGTGACAAGTGGGGGGCAGTGGGAGAGGGGAGGAGAGAAGAGAAGAGGAGGTGGTACAGGGGCGGCACAGCCGACGGAAGTGGGCGCTTAAAGTGGGCGGGGGCACACACAACAACTCTTCAGGTGGGTGTGCATGTTTGTACTTATTTAGGTGTGGGTGGCTTGCTTTTTTGGTTGAAAAACAACTTTGCAACAAAAAGAATTAATGAAGAGAAGAATTCTAAACTAAAATTTCATAGTTAAGTTACTTGGAATATCTTAAAATCTTGTAGCTAGAAAATAAGGTATCCTAAAGCGATCTATCACTGTGGATTTTATTCATTTTTCTATATGTACATGCACCATGTTTGTGTGCACTCCATATGCTCCATGGTATTTTTATAACTGACAGTTTCGAGTCGCGCCCAGCGAAGCGGAGTTAACTTCAATTGAGGTCAAACACTCGGCAGAGTGGAAAGTGGAAAACGGAGACGTTTGGAGGAAGGGGAGGAACGTAGAGTCCATGCCAGATGATACAGATACAGCGAAAAGAACTGAAAGAACTGCAAAAACAACAGATAGCAAAACATAAATAGCATCGGCTAACCAGGCTAGCCTCTGTCCGTCCGTCTCAATCATTCGCTGATTTTTCCCTGTCTCTCTCGGTCGTGCGTCAAGTCTTAACAAGTCACCATCATTGCCAGCGCATCATGGGAAGAACTGGAACAACGACACTATATAAGTACATATATATGTATATACATATGTATGTATATAGTCAGCCACTGGAAAATATTTGACGCATGCAATGGAAAATAACAACATAAATTGCAAACGAACTGGACGGGAACCAATGAAAGCAATCATTCACATGGGGATATTCACTATGTATGTATGTATTTGTACATCAGTTACTTCTAATGAAAGTAAGACTAAACAAATTAAATATAATATTAATACAATATAATATAATATTCGTATCAATATTTTATTCATTGTCCTGGCTCCCCCTCTTTATAAGTTTTAAATTTCCTTTAACCCTCTCGATTTCCATTTTATTTCTTTTTCCTTTTTTTTAACAATAACAAGCTCTGTGGGATCATTAACGCAAAGTATCAAATTTTTGCATCGTTTCGCCTGCGGAAAAGTTCAAGCCAATCCCACAGTGCAAGCAAGTTCCCAGCAGACCAAAAAAAAAAATCCAAATCCAAAATCCAATGTAATTTAAATGCAAATGCAAAACAGCCTCAAAAGAAGGGAAAAAGGAGACGCCGATGAAGGAAATGAGGCGAAAAGGGAAAGCGTGTCAATTTGATTGAAAACACAACATGAAAAAAAAAATAAGCAAAACGAGTCAAATGGGGGGGATTCGGATCGAACGAAAGGAAAAGGCAGCAGCAGAAAATCAAAGGAAAAAATGCTGAAGTCAAACAAATAACTGCAATGCACTCAAATCAGCTCAATTACAAAAACAAAAACAAAAACAAAAACAAAAACGAAATAAAGAAACAAATAAATATGCGCAAAAGCAGACAGCAAATGCAATGTAGATGAAAACACAACTTTAAGATTATTGATTCGCATTCCATTGATTTTCAGTCTCTGAATGCGCATTTTAGCAAAGAATTTCGATTTTGTCCACAGCGAGAAACTCGGTCAAATGTGGCCATAAATAAAAATAAAGACAAAAATTAAAAGCATTCGTAAAAGATTTTTATTTTCAGTATTAGAGCTTGTTATTTAAAATAAAATAATATGAGTTACTCAATGAGCTAGCCATCTAATGGAATATTTTAAATATATTATAATAATAAATTTGTCAATTAAAATAATATTGAATGAATTACTCAATAAGCTAGCTATCTAAAAGAATATTTTAAATAGAAGATTAAATAATAATTTGTATAGGTCTGATGCAACTGTTTATGCGCTTGCATCATTTTTAGAATAAGTACTTTCAATATTTCCATTTAATTATATTATATTAATTATATTACACACGGAATGAGACCTTTAATTTAAGGTTGTGTCTATATTTGGTGTATTTTGTCATGTGTTATTGACAAACCCCCATTTCCTTTATTCTTTGCTGCACAAACAATACAAACCTGCAAATTAAAATAGAGGAAGAGTTTTTATTATTAAACAAGAAAATGCGATAACAAAATGCATTTGATTCTATTTGGCGTTGATAAGCAAAAGTTCACATTGCGGCAAGTGTTTTATTTACATTGCAGCTGTGGGATGATTTTTGCCTGTCAAATCAGAGATAAGGAATGACACGAGCCTCCTCCTCCTCCTGCCACAAAAAGCTATCAGTTAAGCAGGGCCCGTGCCGTATTATTATGGTACCAGAACAGACGCCTTGATATGAGGGGAAAATTTCGAAAAAATTCCCATTTAGTCGCGGTCTGAAGTGGACATGAGTTATGAGTGTAGAGCAGAAGAGTGAGCGACACTTGAGTGATGAATTATTTACCCCCCTGGCCTAACCTCGTTTTTAGCCGGGGGAAAATAATCCAATTCCAATTGGGCTAGTGGTCGTCGGTCGGTTTGCCCTCTGTGTGTTTGTGTTCAGTCTTTGGTATTATAAAATATGGATCAATCGATGCAATATGAATTATGGCCACAACCAAGGGGGGCAGAGGGAGAGGCAGAGGGGTCGTGTGGCCGCTCGATTGGTTGTTGGTTGTTGAACGGGCCGGCCGGCCGCCTGGCGTGTTCTAGTTAATGTAATTGACACGCCTCTTTTGCATTTTTCAAACTGTAGAATGTGTGTTTCTTTTTAGAATTTCTCGCTTTGGAAAGTCCACAGGGGCGTATGAGAATTCTTAAAGAGATCGGAGGCGAAAGAAAAACAAAACTGAGCTGAAAAATATTGGTCACGGAATTTTCAATTCCTATTTTACTTTCAAATTGATGCATTCAAATTGTGTTCCTCCTTTAATTGCCCCTAATTACGACTGGGATTGTATAATTTTTTGAATGAATTTAAGGTGTACGAGAAAACATTTCATTAACAAGCGACCGACCACACGACGTATGCGCAATAAAAGCACAAAATATTACTCATACGCCATGGCGAACGCATAAAACGCACGAAATGTGTTTCATTTCAGGCAAGAGCCATAAACTCGAGCCCGAAGACGACGAAAAAGAAGAAGAAGAAGAAGAACAACAACAACAACAAAAACAACGCGAAAAAAACAACAAAAGCCAACATTTAATGTTATGTGCCGCAGAAACGCAAAGAAAAAAACAAGTTCAAAGACCCGAAAGGAAGCCAATATACAGAAGATCCCCTCTCTAGAACGGAAAACCCAAACCCCAAACCCCAAACCCTAAGCTCTAGCCCCCCAAACCTATAAAAGTGGGCGTGAAAGTTTACCCCCGAAAAATAGTTCAACGGAAATGGAAACTTCAAGTCGAGAACTAGAAATTCAAATGGAATTATAAGCATATGGCATGACAGGAAGAAACTCTAGGAAATGAGAGGGAAGAATCCAGTTCAGGGAGTGGGAAAATGGAAAAAATAACAGGTCATCGCTCCAGGGGGATGAGAAATTGAGTGGCCGGCTAATAAAGGACCATAAAAAGGGGCAAAATTGTTCATAAATTAACATAAAAACCAAGCAAAAATGCAGGAGGACCCCCAAAAAACAACTGGCAAAACTTTATGAAATTTCATAGCGAGAAAAGGAAAATGGCACTGGGCAACCAGCACTTTCGCATCATAATAATCAAGTAGACAATTCCCCGAAAAGACCAGACAGAACAGAACTCGAGAACACAAAACCCAAACAAAACTGAACAAAACATAAACTTTTGTTTTTGTTCCCTTGCTCCCCCGGGCTGTGGAGAAGAAGGAACGCTCAATGACATTGGGCTAGGTTAAGGGTAGAGGGTAGGGTAGGGTGGCTGATTTCTGGACGATAAGGAGGCAATATTGCTATATTGGGCTGGAGGGGGTGGCATAGACAGCCCGCTCGCTGACATCACTGGTCGTTCTACAAATCCATTTCGGGGGTGGCTTTGGCGGAGTGAGTTTATGTTGCAACATTTCACCGAACGAATGGCCAATGACTAATAGAAGAAGAGGCCAGAAGAGCACAGCCCAAGGAAAAGGCAGCCAACAAAAACAGAAAACCATAAACAAGGAGGGGAAATTGTTTGTAAGTCGAAGATGGAACACGCTGGTAGTGGTTCTAGGGCTGGGAAAATTATTAAAAATAGAGAGAGTGTACTTCCAGTCCAGCCCTCACACCAATTTCACTTCAACTGTTGCCTTAAAAGTCTTTAGAAATCCGCTTTAAACGCATCCATATATGTATGTCCACCTGTACATTTGCATATTAATTTAGATTTATTTTCATATTTATTTAAAACTGTCCCCTGCACAGATGAGTCATTGTTTATACGCGACCCTTTTTGGGGCAGAGTAACTGCAAACTCTGCTTCCCGAGGCAAACAAACTCAATGGAACTATGACTCACAGACGCAGTCAAGTACATTGCCCAGGGGCGTGGACTAAAGGGGGATGCGGGACACAAACAGCAGCCACAGACGATAGAGGGGCGTACGACAAGTTTCACTTGACGCTGCGAGTGGGCCGCTGTAGAAGTTTGGCGCCGTCATTCGGTGAATGTGAATGTGAATCTCTATGTGGGTTGTGTGACAGTATAGTTGTACCCCTCTACATGCCACACCCCCTCAATCAGCCCCCCACTGCCAGCCAGTGCAAGTTGATTTAGCAGACAAACAACAGAGGGGGCAAAAAAAGCGACAAGGCTATTAACATAATTCATCACACAACAAATAGGCATTCATTTAATTAATTATACAAAAATGTAAAACATTAAATTCATAAATTATACTCTCAAAATGTATAATTAATTTGTTGTTGTTATTTCAAATATTAATCAAAGCAAGTAAACAAAGAGCAGGGAATGAAAAGTGAATTCCTGCTTAGATTTATGGAATGCCACAAACATGTTTAATGAGCACGAGCTTAGGAATTCTGTCCGTTGAAAGGCAAAGGACACATTCTTGGAGGAAGGAAGACTAACTAGAAAGTATTTACATTGCAAAAAAATGCGTATATTATACGCAATATCTTACACTTATCAATCTTTACTTTCAGCTTTTATTATTAATCAACATCGTAAACAATATATGGGGTGATAAGTGTAGAACGGTCATATAAAGACCACACTATATAATACCATATATCACTGTTTGCATGGCAATCAGCCTGGTTCCAAAATAGATTTCCAACTAATGGAAAAGCAAAATAATAAAAAGAAATCACAGAAAGTAATCTCGAAGCGCCACAAAGGCGACTGCTTAAAATAATAGAAAATAAGCTGAGGAAAAACCTATGCAGGGAAATGGAAGAAAAAGTAGGGGTAAAGAGTTGGCAATTAAATATGCAAAAGAGAAAGAAATTTGAAGAACAATAGAGTTAAATAGGAGCTAGATAAGTAAGACCCTAAGAAAAAATATCGTCTTTAGGTTAAGCCATTTCTCAATTCTTATTTATATTATATTATTATTATTTTTATGAGCCTTTTTAAGAGTATAAATAACAAGAAAGAAAGCTACAGAATTAGGTGTTTATAGAGACATGTCTAGATTGACTCGTCAGATTATGCTGATCTAAAATGTATCTTTATGGGGTTGGAGACGCCTTATTCCACTCGTCACATACATTTTCAGGGCAAAAAACTTGGTGATGCTAAACAATAATGTATGAGTTTTGGAGTTGCCTTCAGCCTTTTCAATACATTTAGGGTTGCCACTGTCATAAAATACCTTTTATATACCATTTCTACCGTGTATAATTAAGACAATTGCCCTACTCTGCGGTCAATAACAGCAAAATACAATTAAAAAATACAAGACAAGTGAATAAAAATGCGTGCAATACACGTCCAAAGAAGAAAACAAAATGAAAAACGTGAAATGTAAATTGCAGAGAATATTTTCAACTTAATTGCCCAACAAGCGCACGGTCACCTTCCTCCCCCCCACTCGCCTTCGCCGAAATTTCATTTTAAATATTTAAATTTGTGTAATAAGACAAGAATAAATATGTGAGCGAGTGTACGTGTGCCTTAAAGGCAAAACATGTTTCACAAAAAACAAAAAAAAAAAGAAAATAAAGAAGAGCAGCAGCCACAAGAGCAAATAAAACAACAACAATGTTGCCCAACTGCACTTTTGCTGCAATTTTTTGCAGCTTTTTTTTTTTTCTTTTCTTATCTGCATTTTATGGACGAGTTTTACAAGAGAATGTTTGCTCTCTCTTTCGCCTTGGCTTCTTGCCTCTCTTTCCGTTTTCTTCAACGCAAATTGCAGAAGGGCGAAAAAGGGGGAGGTGGGTAAGAGTATGGAGTGGAGGCAAAATTTCTGTCGCATAACTTTGTCGTGTAGTTTTTGCTTTTCTTATTTATGCAAGCCTCTAGCAGCAACAAAAACCACAATAAAAATGTTTTTTTTGCATATTCAATATTTTGTATTTTGCCGGGTTTTTTCTCCTCTTGGCTTTTAAGTTGAAACGCTTGAAATGCACAATTTAAGATTGAAATAATAGGGCGTGGTGGATTATTTAAAAACAGAAAACAGAAAGGAAAAATCAGCAAAGAAACCAATTATTTAATTTGCAAGGCGTTTTCCTACAAACATAAATCATACCTAAAAGAGTGTTTTGTTTTTTAAAATCTAAAGTCTTAAGACTTCCCTGTTTGTCAAACCTTGAGAAACCCCAAATCTTTGAAGCACATCCGATTACATGGAACTAAAATCGATAAACTCTAAAGGCAATATTATATGAAATAAAGGTTTTTTGTGTGTTCCAACCAACACACAGACGACGCCGTTCCACTTCAACCTTGGCGGGGGGCTAAACAAATTTGTCTAATCTAAATGTATCTCCATAATATCTTTCCATATCCGGACTTATACAAAGAATAGAGTGTTTTTATTTGTTCGAACAGATAAATAGACCCCAAAAAAATTTCATTTGCTTTTTTGTTGTATATAATTTTATTATTTTGCGTGTATGTGGAACGCCAGCCTGCTGCCGCCGCCGCCGATTAATAATAGCGAGTAAAAAACAGTTGAAAACTTGTTTTGCCTTTAAAACGTAGCAGAAGGCAAAAGGTATAAAAATAGCGAATAGCTGAAAAGGCAAAAACAGGCAACAACACAACACGGTGGCAAAATCTCCCATTAGTCATCCAATTTGGCCAACAACTACTATACATACTACACACCTGTAGAAAGCGAAATGACAATAATAATAATAACAAAATAACAACACTCACAGCCACGGCAACCAGATATATATAGTTCGATAAGCGAAATAAAAGCTTTGAGGGGGAAAAGTATGGGGGGAAAAGGCCAGAGGGTGTGCTCGAGAAATTGCTGGAAATCCAGCTGCTAAGCCGGCAGAGATTTTCGAATTAAGCTCTGGAAAAACACCATACAGTGAGCACTGGGAGAGTGTAAAGAGAGCCATAGAGATAGTGCAGAAACAGTTTCGAAACTGACTTGAATTTCTCCCGTATGAATTTGCCTGCATCTCTAATTTCCTCCCATTTCTCTGTCGCTCTGTTTATCTATTCCCGCAGCGAGGAAAGGATTTTAATAGAAACTTCTCTGCAGGGCGTCCCAGCATGCAAAATGGAATTAGCAAAAAGCAATGAGAGGCAGCAGACAGGCGAGATGCAGGGGGAAATCGGGGGGATAGATGTACACTAAAAAAAACCAAAGACGATTTATGTACTTTTATTGCCGAACATGCAATTTTCGTGGAGTACCGAATGGAGGGTACTACGGTCTGTTGCCACAGACAGACAGAGCGCTCTGGTCGTTACACATCTTAGTAATTCTAGCGTCTTTGGAAAAACTCTACCCGACACTTGGAAAAGCATATTGAAAGAGAAGCCTAGGTGGTTAAAGAATGGAGATATGATGGAGAAAAGGTTACCTAAAGGCTTCCTTTAAAAAATACAAATAAATAAAGAAGCTTAAACTGTTTACCAAGGTAAAATAAAAAACCTAAGATTACGTTAAAGTAATTTATGGAGACACCCGTAATATATTATCAAATGTCGTATAGTCCTAGAAATTTTTCCCAGTGTAATTGGGGAAAAAGACCCAATCTGAACAAAACAGGCAAATAGAGGCACGTGTTGCGATGGTTTTTCCTCTCTCCTGTCAACCCAGGATGAAAATGTATTCATGTGAGTGGGGAGGGGACTTTTCTTTTACTTTTTTTTTGTGTACGTAACCCAAGCCGCTTTTCACGTTGATGTCGGCTTTTTTCCGCAGCCTTTCAACGCCCGCGCGCGCACACACACACACAGCTTTCCCCGCTGTCGTTGGTCGTTCTGCTGCTTCTCAATTGACTTTCTATAATTGCGTTTAATGTGTTGTGACGGAGACGGCGAAGGTACCTGCCTAAAGGCGACCCAGCAATTACCTGGCACCACCCAATACCCCAACACCAACCACCCACCCACTGCCGCCGTGGCCGCCCTCTCCTCGGGTTGTTGTGTAAGTCCGAGAATTCTATTTCGGTGCGGGTCTCCTACATTTATTTTTGTTTTTCTGCTTTTCTTTTCACTTATCACACTTTGTTGCATCGTCCACTCTGTCCTTCTCTTCGTTCCCCTATCTATCCTTGGCTTAAGCAGCTTTGATATTATTTAATTTGTTGTTACAGTGGCCACTCGAATGTGGGCTAAGTTAAGGGGAAAGTATTTAGAAATTAATGGGAATTGTTCTTTTAGAAGACTTTTTGAGGTTTTTGAGCGAGTATTAAAACAAAATATACACATCTTCGGGAATAACCACGGTGTGCTTAGGGTTTGTAAGCCAACAATTCGAATTAAATTCCCTTTCTGCTCAGAAAAACAAAACCTATACATCGTCCGTGGGGTAAGTATTAAAAAAGCAAAATATACACCATTTTTTGTTGTACTTTGTAAGCATATTCTGTCTATTTTGAAGGGTGTATTTTTGTCGTCAGGCTCCAAACTAAAAATTCGTTGCCTATCCATGGTCTAGAATATTCTAAGTTGTTTGCTTATTCCAACTAGTACCCACTGTATTAAATTGTAATGCTACTTTCATGTCTCTCTCTTATTCTTATTTTATTATTATTTATTAAAACTCCCTTCTAACCTTATATTTTCTTCTTAAAAAAACAAAACTTATACATCATCAGAAACAAAAGTAAAATCAACAACATTTTGCCTGTACTTTGCTGTATTCTGATAGATTTGAAGGGTTATTTTTGTGACCATAGTACCTACTGTACTTAATTTTAATGCTACTTTCATTTCTCTCTCTTTTCCATTCTTCTATTCAAATTCCCTTCTAATCTCCTTTCTGTTTTCGTAATCCGTCCATGTACGTGTGCGAGGTGTTTAGGGAGGTGTGCGGGTGCTAAAATACGAGCCGGCAGGTGGCGCTGCCAAAAAAGTTCTGAGAAATTTCATTAAAATTGATTGATCGAAATAGAAATTGAAAGCGAAAATGCAAAATGCGAGCGACATTGATACGGAAAGCGGATACCGAAACGCAGCACAAAGAGAGTGATAGAGAGAGAGAGAGTGCTACTAATTTAAAATTTAATTCAATGCTTCACAACATCTCATCATACATAAGCTGCTTCTTAGAATGTTTTATATTCTTTGGGTATCTTTTCTCCACTCTACAACTGTACTTTTTCGGGCATTATTCAAAAAACATTTCGTGTTTCTGTTTTTAACGTATTGTTCCCATAAGAGAGTTTTTTCCTCCCTTTTTTTTGACTGTGAATGCAGTTCTTTTCGTTATAATGAAAAGGGAACGGTCGTCGGGCGGGAGATCTGTGTCCATTAACACTTGTTAACCCAATTTAGACTCAATTTCCATAGACGATGTCGCACGTCGCTCGCTGCTCGCTCGCTTGCTGTTGTATCTTTGTATCTCTCTCTCGGCGTTCGAGTATCTGCTGGAACGTTGTGGCATACAATTCAAGTAAAAGGCCCTGCATTGTCACACGCATGCACACACACTCGCATAATAAAACAAGTGACGCAGACATTGACAGCCCCGCTCAACAACCTCAAGGTTTACCGCTTCTACAGTTTAAACTTTAAACATTATAGAGGGAATATACATATAAATGTATATACCTATATAGAGGGGGAAAAGAGAGCGGCAGTTAAACCAAACTCGTGTTGGCGAATTTTCTTTTGGCCGCTTCTTAACGCGTTTCTTGTTTATTTTGTATCTTTTTTGTTTTGTTCAAGTATCTTTTTTATGATTATAAATTTAAAGTTGACCTCCATTTGTCGCCATTCCTCAAAAGCCACTAAAAGAGTGGCGACTCTAAAAGAGCAAAGAGCGCGGCACCAAAGGAGTTAATGGCAAACTGAAGTCGCTGTTTATTGTACCCATTAAATTATAGGACCCTAGGGTAATCACTATTTAATGGAACTTTTACTCTAAAAAAACAAAGAGAACGAAAAGTAGATTTTATATCTAAAATTGATGTCATGCCTTGAATACTTGAATTACAATTTATCTCAAGACTTGATAAGAATGCATTATCACACAAAGCACATGTGCAACCCACATTTATTGAACTTGTTTTTGTGTTTATCTTTTTGTATTACTATATCTACATTGTAAATTATAGAGAATAATAGGGTCTAGGCTTTTTTCTCAACTTGGTAACACTTACTTGAGAGTTTAGCAGGTAAATAAATCTCAATACCAGGTAACTTCAAGTCTACACCTCATCTGTTCTCACTTGTTGTGTTTTTCGGGGACTGCAAACTCAATTAAAACTGCCAACTTTGTGGTGTATTGCGCTCTGTATGCGCAATGAACGAACGTATACGTATCTCTCTCTACACAGAAAAACAGCGAAACAAGTTCTCAGGCAAAACTGGTCCGATTTCTCAAAGTGGTTGCTGCCTGCCTGCCTGCTGCTCTCCTCCGGCGATCATTCAGTTTCCAAACAACTAAGCCAACAACAAAAAAAAACCGAAATTGTACATGTACTGTATCCATAAGGAGAAACATACTCGGCTTTTGAAAGCAATCCAAGCGTAAACGAGAAAAAGCCTCGGCGGCAATAGTAGACACAAAAAAGTTCAGATCTCCCCGGGAATTATCATAACTCACTTAAAGCAATTCGCAAAATTCGTGGGGATCATCAAATAATTGTATTTGTTACTTTTTTTTGCTGCGGCTTACCTGTAATGAAAGAAGAGAATAATATTCAAATTAAAATAAGGCAAATTACAAAGGCAGAAAAAAAATTAATTTGAATTCTTCGGTTAATTGAGCTAGTAATTATGGGATTGTGAGGGTACTGCGACTTTTAGAGAATCGAAAAATCATACTCGATGAGCAATATATACTCCTCTGGCTCTGACCTCGAACTAGCGCTGACCCTATCCATCATATATGAGCGTATATATGATATACTGACAACACCAGAAGTCAAATTTTGGTGGCATGTCAAAAATAATTGAGGGAAAAGCTACGCAAAATAAATATATACACACAAAATAAAGATAATTTTTTGCCTGCCTATCTAACTTTGGCTATCTCTGGGCTCTGCCGTCTGTGCCGTCTCTTTTTATCGCTGTTTGCTTGCGTTTCGGTTAATTGAAATGTTTGCCGACTTGCTTCTTGGACTGTGTGTGTGTATCCTCACGGACAGCTGTCATTTCCACAAGTTTTCCTGAGTGGCATACCCTTTAAGTGGAACGGTTTCCCAGCTTGACCTCAGTGAAAACAACTTAATTTCGATTTCAATTTCGATCGTCAGCCGGAGGAGACAAAGATCCCTTTATACATCCATAAATTATACACTATATATTCATGGATTCGCACAGCGGGTACCAAAACCAAAACCAAAAAAAAACCGAACTCAAATCGAAATCTAAATTGTGTGTTTACCAGTTTCTGCTTTTTCGGAATTTCGACGTTGACGTCGTCGTCGTCGTCTCTGTGCACTTTGAGCCTACGTGATGTCTTGCATGGAAATTCCATTTACATTTCTCGTATGCCTCTTTTCGTCGTTGCTTCTCTCTCGTCTCTTTAACACACAAACATGTCAAGCGAACTGCCAAATATATAACTATGTATATATATATATTTTTTTGGGCTGGGCCAAAACACACACATCAACAAGAAAATCAACCACAGAAACTTATTGAAAAATTCGTTCTAGAACAGAAAACAGACATTTTACAAGTGTTCGCAATACGTTAATAGTAACAGCCAACTTTGGTAAATAAATATATACAAAATATATTTGTGGAAATATGTAAATATATTGAGAAACATTTAAACTCTATTTTAATTGAATTTCAAAAACTATGGTAGGTGTGTAAAGTTTTTAAAACAAACTTCATCCGAGTTGAACTTAAATTAATGTTGTCAGCTTGGATAGTCTCAGAGTGCTTATACGGACAAGCGGACAACGGCATACATTGCTAAATCAACTCGCCTGGTGTTGCTAACTACAAATAATTACAATTTGTACATTAAAGCTTGGCTTTAAGATATAATACCCTTACGCCGCTGGAATAGGGAATGTGAGAATACAAATCCCATGACTTAAAGCTGAGAAAAAATGAATTTTAAAACTAGATTGAACTTGTAGACAATTGACAGCAGGAGAAGTACAGAAAGTAGCTGACAGAAGTTATCAGAAAGGGACGACTATTGATGATTGACACGTGAGCTTTGGCTCCTTGCTCACCCCTTTCTTCCCCCCTATATACCATATGTATTTTCCCTTAGTGCGTGGGCAGAAAATGGTAGAATGGTAGAAATGGCTTTGAAGAAACCTTCTCTTGGGCTCTTTATTTTCTGTGTCGCAAAAGGGAACACCGAAAAAAAAAATCAACACGCACACATCGACACGCCATTAACGTATCGCATAACCGAAAGGGATTGGGGAATAGGATGCCAAACAGAGAGAGAGTGGGGTATCGGGAGAGACGCGCGTCTGAGTTTTAATGAGAGATGCACGCGTGTACCAATTTCCCTTTTGGGAACCCGGGAGCTCGGTTTGACGTCTGTGGAACCTGTTTTTCGGGAACCCAGACACAGACGCCTCTGTGTGTGGAACCTGTTCGGAGATTATGCTCCACAACGTTATCTAGGTAGAGCTTTAAGAACCGGGTTACCAGCTACTGGTTTTCCAAAGATTATTTGCAGTTGTATCTGTCTCGGGTCTGCCGAAAATCACACCTTTAATATAAGCACATGCCTCACGCGCCCATCTCTAGGGTATAGAATAACGGTCTCAGGTTCGAGAAGCAGCGCAGTGGCAGAGAAAGGGAGACACCAAAGTGAAAGATTCTCATTATTAAAGTGGCCCCAAAAGAAGGAGACGGAGAAGCTGAACAAATTAGAGCTTGAACAAGGGCCTCCAGTGACCTATGGCTTAAAGTACCCTCACAGAAAGACTCCGAACGAGTTTCCTTAATTTATTACATCCCTACATCCTTATTAATTTCATAGCAATCTCTTTAAGAAGACCGGAGAAGGCGCACCGGTTATGGTTATGGTATGTGTTGGTGTGTGCCGGGAGAAATTGCGAAAAAGAAGAAGAACGCCCACACAGACAGACAGACAGAGGAAGAGAGGAAAGCAGGAGATAGGCCGCAGCTGCCTAAGCTCCTTTCCTTCCAATTCTTCCCACTCACACTCGCTGCAATATTCCCAGGAGAAAAGCAAAGAGAGGCGGAAGGCGAGGAAGAAATCTTCTGTGAGGTTTGGGCGCACAGTCGTCTGGAAATTATTAGCAACCGGCGGAGATTTATGGGCGAAAGTACGAGTACAACAATATATTGAAAAGGCAACAAAGTAAGCGGAAACTTTTGAAGCCGCTGATCGACGGAAAGAAAGAGACAGAAGAAAGAGATACGAGAAGAACCGCAGAGGAAGTCGAGAATGCTGAGCGAGAAGTTAATTAGGGCAGAATGAGAGGGCATGAGGTGAGAAAAATGCAGGCTGAGAGAAGAAAGCTGAGCTCAATCTAGCAGATATTTTCACAAATACATTCCTAGTTTCAGCTAGTTTTTGAGATAGTCTAGAACATGGTATAACTATACGAGGTAGTCTATTCAGCTTCGTTGAGGACTCTAAATATTTATAGAGACATGCCCTAGAAAGAGATAGCAAGCGAAGGACAGAACATATAGAGTCCTCAAAAGAGGGCATTTCTTTCGACGAGACTACTTAGTTATAGTTATACCATGGATTAGAATATATAAAATTAAACACATTTCCTAATAAATAATGGAATAGGTCTTCTCAAACAATATTAATCCAACATTGTTTTCTCCACTATCTGTGTCTGAAATTAATTTCTAACTTTTCCGCCCGATAAGATAATGGGAATAAAAATAAACTAACCAACAACAGCCGGAAAATCCAATGCCAGCCTGTATATGGCTAAATGTATACCCCATATCTCTGGCCAAAATATTTGGGGACAAACAAACCCAAAATTAAAAGAATCAAATAA
>JAEIIU010043973.1:22945-42421 GCA_018874675.1 Drosophila baimaii
AAACAGACCTTATCAAGAGACACATGGAAAGAGCGAAAAATATGTAAAAGTATTATCTCGTTTAGTGTCAAGCCAAACACGACCAAACCAGAACCATAGCCAGAGAGATAAACAATTCGCAGAGGGAAAAACAAAAAAATTAGGGGAAAAAATTACCAGAAAAGATAGAAATAAAAAGAAAACAATAAAAAATATTCCAGAACTGCGATGATGATGATGACGACAACAAGCGAGAAGCGAAAAGCGAAAAGCGAGCGAATGGGAAGCGCAAACAACAACAGAAATATTTTTATAAGTCGCAATAAGCGAAAAATAAATAAAACCGAACGAAGGAGAAACACACAGAAAATACAGAGTAGGAGAAGAAGAGAGAAGGAGGCGAAGGAGGAGCTCGATTGGGAGACAATTGGGGTGGTAATTGCGTCCGCTGGAATTTTCAATGAGCGCCGTTGAATTGGCTTGGGAAATACGGAGCGGCCTTGTGTGTGTGTGTTATCAGTGTGTGTGCCTCTGTCTGTGTGTGTCTGAGATATCAGGCAATAACTCATAATAGTAATAAAAGTAAGCGAATAAAGTAAAGCAGCCAAGCAGAAGAGAAAGAAAAAGTTAAGGGCAATGAAAATATCAACACGAATTTAGAGGGATTTTTCGGTAGGGGATTTCGCTGAGACAGACGACATGTTCGAGCATGCAAACGCAATCGGATCCAGCACGAAAGGAGGCGGCGGCTAAGCAGAGACGGGAACACACAGTCTGGGAATGTCTACGCAAACCCAAAATACAAAATACAAAATATACAACAAATCAACGGAAGAAGAAACGGCGACAAACCATGTGAATTATCGCTCCTCTCCTCCTCACCCGCGTCCAAAAAAAGTTGCCATGGCGTCTATTGTGATAATCAACAATGAAAAGGAACCGCGCGGGCAGGGTTGGGGGGGAGTGAGAGTGAGAGCCTAGCAAGGCGATAAGGTTCCAGCAAGAAGAAGCAGCATTACGGCACGGCAACCAATAATAATAAATATTGCGCCTAGTATATGTATTAATAACAACAGTTTATTTGCCACAGCGCGCGTGTGTGATAACGATAACTCAAGCAAATCAAGCGATTGTCACAATAATCGATGAGTGCCATCACAGCGACAAAGTGCAATCAAAAAGGCAGGGGAAATTGAAAAAATTTCCAGTGATTCATCTTTTCAAAGAAAGTCCAATTAATTGACCTGATTCGGGTAACTCAAAAACTTCTATTCAAAAGCAATAAATACGTTTGTATAAGGACGATAAGATTATCGAACGAATTCGAACAGTATCCAATATTTAGCATTGCATCAGAAAAGAAGCAAATAAGAATTACAAAAGCAAAACATACACAAGCTAGTGAGAACAGTTTTCAAATTCTTCTGGCTTTTTTCGAACATTCTTTCAGGAATGTGACTTAAAGCCTCTAAGACCTTAAAGTTCAATGCCGAACCATGTTTTAAAAAATGTTGTATACTTAAACTAAGGTTATATCTTTTGAGAACTCACCTGTTTGACGTTTTCGCTTGCTTGTTGTGGCTGCTGCTGCCAATGATGTTGCAGGTTGCCGCTGCAGAAGTGACTGCTGCTGCTGCTGCTGCTGATGACGCGTTCCGTCCGCGGTTGCCGTTACCGTTAGATCACAGCCGTAGAAGGACACAGCTCTGGCCGATAGTCCCGCTCCTAGTATCGCACCGAAACCCGAAACCGATCGCCCTTCCGATCCTGCTGCTGCTGATCCTGGAAGCCCAACTACAACTCCTCCTCCGGCAACGGCGGCGTAGTCAACGAAATCGGACGCTCTCGTCTGTTGGGACGTTTTCATTGGCGCATGCTATCCCGCTCCGGCGTGGTCGGTCTGCTCTCGTCCTGGTGGCACTCAGTTGGCTGTCATTTGAGTTGCTCTTCCGTTTCCGTTTCCGTTCCGACTCTTACAAACTACGCGTTTGTACAAGAAGAAAATGCAACGATTCCACTGGCGAATTTCAAGTGATCTTTTTGCAAATTTTCTATTTAACTTATTATTATTATATTTTCATTATTTTTCAACTTTACGCGTAAAACTCAATACGCAGAATATATATATATTTACAGTAATATTATTTATTTCAAGACAAATACAATTTATACCAAATTAAAAGAGAATCTGGAAAGAGAGGGAAAAAGAAATTCGATTAGTTTTAGGTGAAAAAAAGACTGTACTCGAATGGAATCCGACATAAATCACGTACAAAAACAGCACACTCACACACACACAGAGAGACACTCGCCCACCTTTGCATACATTTTTAGTTTAATTAGTTTTAGGAAAATTTCCATTCCAATATGTTGTTGTCCAATGAACGGACAAAAATAAATTATTATCATAAACAGAGGGGATTCGCTGGGAGATTCTTAAATATTTATTTCACAAAGGAACCAGACCTTCAAAGTGTGCGGTTCTCCTCTGTGCCAGTCATCACTGTAATTTAATATGTTTTTTCGCTCGAATCAGTATTTAAACTACGCAAAAAGCTGCGTGAAACAGAGAGTGAGCAAAAACTAAAAAACAAGAAAAGCGAGCGGAGGGCAAAAACAAAATTTGGGTGTCGAAAAAAAAATAATAATAATAAAACGAGAACCACAAAAGAGAGCGAGAACAAAACAAACAACAATAAAAAACACATTTTTGAGATTACGCACTTGGCCCAGTACACAAACACGAAAACAGAGACCCAAAGCACACACACAGACAATCGTACACACGCACTTCTGGCCCACACAGATACACACACGCATACACACACAACACAGCCAAACTCTTTTTCTACGCACTTTGCTAAAAAATATTCTACCAAACCCTCGAAATTGAACCTAATTGGCAACTTTCGTTACCAACAAAAAACCCCAAAAACATCAAAAAAGAAGAGCGACCAAAAATTAAAGCAAACAAAAAGCCGGTTCCAAATGGTTATTAATGGAGTGAACAGGACAGAATGTGTTATTGAATGGGTTTTTAGATTGCAGCTGCTTCTGCTAAAATATACCCCTTAAAAGGATACTTTGTTTTTCCTAATTTTACTTGATACATTTATTTGTATTCCCTAAAATCAAAGTAAATCCTTTGAATATCTGATTTTATTGGTATTGGTATATATTTTAGTTTCCTTTGTGCTTTAATCTATAGGAAAAATCTAAATGTATTGTGTAGTGTCCTATAAGATACCACTGGACTGTTCATTAGCCATGGGAAATCGATTTCTTAAAGCCGTAATTACCCTGAAACTATACATACAGACCTAATAGAACTAGAGAATACTTTAATAGGTCGCAATAAAAATTGCGCTTAAAGCTGCTTTAGTATAATGAATATATACATAGTTAATAGAAAAGATAATGCCTACATGTGTTGGAATATTTTAATAGAATATTATAAAGAAGGCTTGCTTTATCAATAACGGGTTAATAATACTTACTATAATATCAATAAAACACCTACTATTTTGTAAGAGACTGACTCTTGGGTTTCTCTATTCGATAAATTTAAACCCTACTTCAATTAATTTATTTAATAATAGCATTTTAATGCCAGTTTTTTCTCAGAATATTTTTAGAAGACCCTTAGAAAGTACCCAGTATGGGGCACACACTCTTTAGGCTCTTGACTAATACGACGACATTTAGTTAACAACGTCGTCGTCGACGTCAGCAGCGCAGTCAGCGACGCCGTCCCGGCGCAGACGTCAAAACAAGGGAGAAGAAGAAGGAAAGAAGGTGAAACCGGGCATAAAACAGGTTTCAACCGCTTCTTGTTGCTGCTTTTGTTATTGTCCATCATCATCATCATCATCATCCCATTTTTGGGTGTAACCGAAATTAATATTTATGTTTGGCTGTTGGCTGATTTGTTCGTAGGAAAATTGCAAAACATAAAAGGTTTTCTTTCGTAATATTTCACCGCACAAACACACGAACACGAGTCCAAGCACAAACACGGCACACAAACAACACCTGCCAGGTGTTTATTTATGCATTTTAATTTCTTTTGCACCTCTTTTCGCAGCTTCCATATACACCCAAAGTGTATATATCTTTTCGGTTCCCTTCCTCGTCGGCGTCGGCGACGGCAACGGCGGCTTTCTTCAGAGTGTACTTTCTTCGGTGGCTATAGCTTCTGTGTGCTGCTATGCTGCTATATAGCTGCCATTTGGGGCGTGCAACGTCCGCTCGCGAAGCCTTTTGTGGAGACTCTGAAGCCAAGACCCGAAACTTTGTTGCCACAGAGCCGGAAAAAAGAAGAGAGCCAGCCAGCCAGTGTGACTCTTCGCCCGGCGTCTGCGCAAGCCGCACACTCTCTTCTCTAAGTGCCGCCGCTCAATCTGCGACGTTTTTTTTTTTTTTTTAAAGCTCTGCCCGGGGGACGAATCGCGAAATTATTTTTGCTTTCTTTCGCCGTGGTTGTTGTTTTGGTTTTTCCTTTATTTGCTACCCAGCAGGATACCAGGGGTTTCATGGGTTTCTGGTAGAACCTAGCTGGGCTTGCAAGTTGTGTAATTACCTTGAATAAAGTTTAAAATTGAAGGCAAATATTACAAAAACTAGTTTTTACCTACTATAAATACTATGTAGGGATTATAATGTAATAGCTTAAAATTACAGTTCTGGTTTTATTATCTCTAATACATTCATATCATATCTGTGACACGCCCTATTTCTTCTCAAAATATAAAGAAAATTACATGTTAAAGACTTGGAATTGGAAGAAAAACTCAAACTTTTAAGCAGTTCTCGCTGATTTACTTGTGCATAGCAGGCAAAGCTAGGAAGAGGGTCAGGATACCAGGGGTTTCAAGGGATCTGGTAGAACCTAGCTGTTCTTGCAAGTTGTGTACTTTGAAAACAAACTTAAAATCGAAGGCAAATATAAGAAAAGCTAATTTGTTGACTTACTTATAAGAACTATATAGAAATTATAATTTAAACGGCCTTATAATTCCGGTTCTTGTTTTATTAACTGTAACACATTTGTATCATATCGGTGACACGCTCTTTTTCTCCTCGAAGTCAATACCATTTGGATTCCCACTTTAAAGAATTGAAATTGAAAAATCAAATTGAAATTATGAGCAGTTCTCGCTGATTTGCCTGTACATTGCAGGCCAAGCGGGGAAGAGGAAGCGAGACAGATATATGAGAAGAGATTTAGGTTATTTAATATACTCTGAAAGAGCTCTGAGATCTTAAAGCGTATGAACACTCCCAATCCCTTTGATTAATAGGTATCCCCATCGTCGGCAGGATCACTTCTGTCTTGATTGCTTACGTGGATGTCGCCACCTCGAGCGCCACCCAACTGTGTGAGAAGGGGCTCCCCTTTTTTGACACGTAAGGATTTGCGTCGGCAGCAGAAACCCGAGGCGGTCAGGAGGGGGTTTGGGGGTTACTAGATGAGAACCGGCAAAAGGGGCACCTTGCGAAATAGTTTTTTGTGCTGCGAGAGGGTTGAGGGGTGGGGGTTGAGGTGAGTGCGAATGGGCCAAAGTGGTTGGATAGCCGCCGGGGCAAAAAAAAAAATAAGAGACGCAAAGGCAAAAGTTGCGTCGTGGGCAGACTTAATTACACACACACACATAGAACACAAGATGTGAAAATGGCTACGTGTGTGGGTGTGCAACATATTTTTAGCTTAGCCAAGGAACCGTTTTAGTTACACCCTCCCTACTTTTGGGAGGAGCGAAAAGGGGGGAAGATGGGAGGAAAAGCGAAAGGGTCGAGAGGCGCCCGGTGCAAAACTTTCGTTTCCATGTAAAGGATCAAAGAAGAACATATGGTTTCCGCCGCAGAACTGAATAATTTCATCGAATTTGGGTTAACAAAAGGAAAACGTTATACGGTGGCTGGGTTCAAGATGGCAAAAGGTAAAATTGGTAATAATTCATTGGAAAATTTAACAATTGGAAGGGAAGCCACAGAAAAATGTAAAATGGAAATGGTTGGGTATTCAAAAAAGGGATAAAAGGTGATTTAACCAATTCATTATGCTCCTTTTTTAATTTAAATATTAAATATTGTATGTAAGCAGGCTTGGGATTAAATTCGAAGTTAGGAACAGTTCCCAAAGTATCTTTAAATATCATATTATTTCCAGAATACAGTTGTGCAACCTCACCTCACTTTCAAAACTGTTTTTGAGATACTTCTAGTATTTCAAAAAAAAAAAACTAGCGACACTTTTTTGAAAAAGCGCATAGTGAAATTATAATAAATTGGATAAATCCTTATCAAATGTGAACTTCCTTCTCTTGCTATTTATGATTTTACGCAAATACCGATTCCATATTGGTTCAAACCAACCAAACTTGGCTTAAAGCAAATAACATAATGTGGCGGAAAGTTTCCTTGTTTCTCAAAATTAAAGCAAAGCATTGATGGATTTTCGGGGTTTCTCATTCGGCTCTCAGCAGGATGTGACTAGTTCTACAAGGAATCTGGGGCCACCGCGGGGTTTTCCCACAAAAAGACTCGATTAGGTTCAGGCTTAAACTGGTTTAGTGCCAACGTCAGCAGCTCTATTTTCCCCCCGATTTTCCACATCTCCTACGTCTGCCCCCGGAGCGTCAACGCCGCAATTCAATCAGCAATATGGTTGGCAGCCTGGGCATCAATTACAGGCCAATAAAGCTACCGCCCCTTACTGCTCCATTTACCCACCCCACCACCCCACCCCACCCCACTCTAGTAATCTCGTTTGGTAAACTTTCCAAACAGCTGTTGGGTGAGTGGAAGCATGGAAGGGGTTTGGAATTGCGGGAAGCAGGAAGCATGGAAGGGGTGTGGAAGATCGTGGGAGGAGCGCACCTAACATATGGAAGCGTCGACGCTTTTTTTTTATTTTATTTTCTTGTAAGCTCTAATTGACAGCTGCCAAAGTGCGGGGGGATAGAGGGAGCAGCCAAGCTGGGAAAAACCACAAGCAGTTATACACCTCCTTTCCCTCGCCTCGTTAAAGTTGTGCAACAATTTCCCTTTAAATGATTTACATAAAAACCCCTCTATATCTCCCTCTCTTTCTTTCGGTATCCTTTGGCATGAATGAGCAAACAAGGCTTGCCTCTCTCGCTCTCATTTTGTATTGCTGAGAGAGAGAGGACAGGACAAGAAAGAGAGCGAGAGCAGCCGGCGGCGGTTTCTTTGATGAGTCGACAAATGCCGAGTTGAGTTGATGATGATGACGCAGCTCACAGCAGGACAAGAGGGCGATAGAGAGAAAGCATGGCGGGAAAGGAAGAGAGACAGAGAGAGAGAGGAGGGGGCGGAGTGTAAGGAGTGATTTCCGTTTTCGAGTTGTTGTTGTTTTCATTTTGTTTTGATAAATGCAGAGAGCAGGAAAGGAATAAAAAGAGTTGACGATAAGTCCCAAACAATAAAAAAAATATAAACCCCAAGTGGATAAAAACAAAAAGTCCCCAAGCGAATGTATACAAAGATTTGCTAAATATAAATTGTAATTATTTTGTATATTAGTTACTATTAAACATGATACCAGAGTATTCAACGAGTTTTTAATTGTTTAAATTACATTTCTTTATAATTGGATTGTACCTCTATCAAAAAATATCCTAAAGAAATGTTTAAGATAAAATACAACTTATTTATACACTTTACTATATAAAATATATGATTTCTGATAATGAGATGTGAAGTTATTGTTGAAAAACTTTTAACCTATGAAAGGCCTAAAAAGATCAACCAATTATCAAATAAAGAGAAAGAAGTACCTAATGTCTATATCTTATCAATGACAGACTTATAAAACAAATAGTTTAGCTAAGAAACCTAATAGGGAAATTAGAAATAGGTATGATGGGTTTTTCTATAGGTAAAAGTATAAGTTTTTAGGACTAAATAAATTAAACCCTAAATATTCGCTCTAGGGGTTTCTTGTGATTTAATTGTATTTAATTTTTTTCTAACTTCTAACTTAGTTTCAGTACCATTTAACAAATATCTGTATATCTATGAGGTACAAAATATATCCCAATAGAAGAAACCCCCAGATACTCGATATAAGGGTTCCCTGGTGGTGGTTTTATTGTTAAACATTTCCCAAATAAGACTTAATTTTCAAAAGGCACCTTTTAGCTGGGGAATTTCATCACAAACATCCTTCATAGGGAGAGGAAAAGGAAAAGATTAAAAAGGGGAAGGGGCAGGACGCACCCGCATGCGAGGAAAACACTGGAAAACCGAGTTTTCCCTTATGGAAACACCCCCAGCAAAGGCTGTAATTTTGAGACCAAAGCACCCTGTACAGTGAATTGTTAATAACAAAAGGCAGTCAAACAGCAACAATTCCATTGGAGAAAACAAGTTAAAGATGCAATTAAAAATTGTTTCTGTCTCTGTTTCTCTCGTTTGCATTTTGTTTTTCTCACTCACACACACACACTCAACACACTCACACACACACTACGTGCGCTACTTTGAGTTCATCGTTTTTAATTCATTTTCGAGAGTTTCTCTTCTCTCTGCTTCTTCTTCTCGCTCGCTCGCTCAGCAAACACAACAAAAAACACACGCCACAAACACACACACACTCGCACACAAGAAAATGGTAATTGAATATTGCTTTTCACAATTCGCTTACTTCTTTAGCTTCATTGACGATTCGGGTGTCGTGGAAATTCTTGGATTATAAAAAAACACTCGCCATGGCTATATTTTTCTGTCGCGTTCTCTCACTCACGCACACGCAAAACACTACTGGGCTCTCTTTCTCGCTGTCGCTATCACCGTGTATTTTGTGTTTTTTCCGTCCGCGCAACAACAAGACCCGTTCGATTTTTTTTTAAACTGGTAATCAGTGTGACCGCGGACGTATCGATCAAAAATACTTTCCGGGCCACCAAAAAATACCATAAAATACTGTTTATGTTTGAGCGACCAGCGCTGCCAGACATTTTATACTTGAGCGATCAGCGTTGCCAGACTGATTATGATTGAGCGACCAGCATTGCCAGACTCTTATGCTTGAGCGACAAGTGTTGCCAGACTTTTTATACTTAAGCGACCAGGGCTACCATACTTTTATGCTTGAGTGTGACCACTCCTAAATAGTTATTCCTTTGTTTTGATTTTAAATTAAAGTGTGGTCACACTGCCGGCATCGCTTGGAATTTATTAACATTTCATTATTTTAACAATAAAGCATATTTAAATAAAATGCTGTCTCTAGCTGATGCTGGGAACTCTGTGGGCATTCCAGACAAGGCCTGGCAGCCACACTTTGTGACCCTGGAAACAAGGTACGCGTAATTCCCGCATTTCTTTTATTTCAACTTAAAATATTTGTTTATCCCGCAGCATGGGCGAAATAACTGTGGAATTGTACTGGAAACACGCGCCCAACACATGCCGGAACTTCGCGGAGCTGTCCCGCAGAGGCTACTACAACAACGTGGTGTTTCACAGGATCATCCGCGACTTTATGATCCAGGGCGGCGATCCGACAGGCACGGGCCGTGGCGGCACCTCCATCTACGGCTCGGAGTTTGGCGACGAGCTGCATGGCGACCTGAAGCACACAGGTGCCGGTATCCTATCGATGGCGAATTCGGGACCGGACACCAATGGCTCCCAGTTCTTCATCACCCTGTCGCCCACACAATGGCTGGACGGAAAGCACACGATCTTTGGGAGAGTCTATACCGGAATGGAAGTGGTCAAGCGGATAGGCATGGTGGAGACGGACAAGAACGATCGTCCCGTGGATCCGTTGCGGATAATTAAGGCCAAGGTGGAGAAGCTGTGAGAGATTAAAGAGACGTTTATCATCTTGAACTTAACATTTATTTTGCGGAATGACTAGAAACACTAAGATCCTTTTTTGATTGCACACATCCGGGGGGATTAACTATCTACATGGTGCTGTCCAGCATGTCCACCAGTCGCTTGATCTCCCTGCTGCAGGTGGGGGGGAGAGGGAAAACATTATTAAGCCCATCTCTGGAAGCGGGTTCACACTCACATTCGCTGTCCCAGCTGCTCCGTGGGCTTCATCGACTTGGTTATCTCCTCGGCCTTGGCCAGCAGCTGGTACTGGCATTTGATGTTTGCATCCAGCGTATCGGTTAGCTTGTTGACAGCACTCCTGTGCACCTCCACGTTGTCTGCGGTTATGGAGGAAATGGAGTGCAGCAGGTTGCCCAGATTCTCCAGCAGATTGTCCACAGAGCTGGCCAGATACTGTGCCTCCAGCTCTATGTCGCTCAAAACGCTGCCATCGACCTCGGGTACATTGCGTGACTGCAGGAAGCGACGCGTGAGCAGGCCATTGCCACCCGATGGTCCACCCTGCAGGCCAGGAGCCACAGAAGTGGATGGAGTGGTGTGCTCCGAGGAGTAGCCCTCGCGGAGCTTCGCCTCCAGATCGTGGGCTACAAAGTGACGCATGCCGTCCGAGTCGCTGCCGCCCTCCAGCTCGTAGGGAAGGTCTGGAAAGGATGAGAAGGTCTGAGGAAGTCTCCCTTTTCTGGTATCAAGCTCCTTACTACTGCTCTCCGCCCTCAGCCTGTTGCGCTGGTTATCTCCCGCCGAGCTGTCCTTAGAGTTGCTGTTGGTGTTGCTGTTGTCCTCTTCCTCCTCCTCCTCGGGATCCAGCTCCTCGTCCTCTGCATCCTCGCCAGAGTCCAGGTTGACGTAGCTCTCGCCACTGGTTTCGGACAGGGGATTCCCCGGTGCCGCCGCCGTTGGCGTCAAGTCCTGCAGCACGTTCTCTGGCACTGCGCCCGGATACTGGGCCAGAAAGGGGATCTCCGTGTACGAGGATGCGGGTGTGGTCTGTCCTCCAGCTCCTCCGGATCTCTGTCGGTTATCCTGGCCGCTCTCCTCGTCCACGTACCCGTAGCGGGGGCGGATGGGAATGTCCTGGTGGCGGTGGGACATTATATATTATTATTTGGGGGCTTTGGAGTCCTAATTCGATGGAAAAAAGGGGATTGGCAGGAACAAAACAAATTCGCCAAAAACAGAGTGACCAGAGCGTTGGCAAGGGGAAGACCCCGTTCATCAGCCAAGTTTTCCACCTTTTTGGCTGACTCATGGTATATTTTTCGTTTGTACGCACAGCCTACACTTGTTCGTTTTCCAGTTGCACTTTGGTCACTCTGGCGAATGAGCGTAAAAAGAACGGTGATACTCTTTATTTCCGTTTTGCGGGCGGTCGCGCGCTTTGAGCGAATAACCCGAATGATAAACAAATTAGATTCGAAATTAACGTGATAAATCGTGCCGGCGGCGCTCTGGCCGATTCCGATTCGTGTTTTTAAGTGTACGAGTTTCCAGCTGATTCGCCGCGTGTTTAAAAGTCGTGTTTTATGTTTTTGTTTGTACGCAAAGCGAGTTGCAAACATTAAAAGCCGCTAACAAAAAAAAAGTGCTAAAAGGAGAGCGAGAATTAAAAATAAGAAACGGCAACAAAGAGAGAATGCAAAAAGGAAGCAGACGCAAATTCAACTTGTGTCGGTTTTTCTGCTCTCTCGCTCACTTCATCCGCATCTGCCAGTGTGTGTGTTTGTGTATGTGTGTGGCGTCGCTAAAAGTGCATGTGAAAAATATTAAAGAAGCTGATCAAAGCGGGCGACCAAGAGTTTAATAGAAGTAAAGGCTAAAACCGAAGTGGCTGGAAAAGTGTGAAAATCACTGGGGAAAAACGGCCCTAAACAGGGTTAAGCCAAATACAACGCAGCCGCCTGCAGTGCGTGCACTTGTATGTGTGTGTGCATGTGCGCAATTAAGTTTGTATGTGTGTGGAAGTAAAGCAAAAAAAAAACAGTTTTTGCAGCCGGGGTACAAACTCCAATTGGAATCTTTAGGAGCTGGAAAAAATAGTCATTCGGGCGCATGCGTGGCTGGAAAAATCTAAGTAAGTTGACTATCCCAACTAAACTAAACTTATTTGCAAAAACAACAAAGTGTTTAAAGGAGAATTCTTGCCTGTGCTCTCTTTCCTCCGTTCTTGCTATTCTCTCTGTGTATGTGTGTTTGTTCTTCTATTTTCCTTGGCCTGGCGGGCAACTTTAGTTCTTGACTTCTTCTTTGTGTTCTTCGTTCGCTTTGCCAGTTACGCTGTGTCTTATTTGTGCTTCTTTCTCTTTTAACTGCAAGCTGTGCAGTCAGCAAGTGTGAGAGCGAGTGCGCCAGATCGTTGAGTTTCTTCTGCCTCACTCCCACTACCCAGTGCCACCCCCCTGTCTGGTCGCACTCCATTTCAATTTCATTATTGTAGTGGTGGTGCCTTTGCTATCTACCGTTATGTTTCGATTGCGATTTCGTAATAACTGCGATAATATTTGCTTAGGCTTGCGCTGCTCTCTCACTCGCTCCTCTTTTCTCTTCCATTTTACCACTCTCTTTACTGGATTGTGTGTGTGTGTGTGTGTAACTGTGCATCTCAATTGTTGTTGTTTCTGCTGATGTGCGTGGGTTGCTTTTCATTTGTATTTATCTATCAATCGCTTGTGATATCGGTAAAGTGCAGAAAGCTGAAGAGTGAGCGATAAAAAGACAAATAAGTGACAAGAAAATGCTATTGATGAAAAAATGTAGAGACAGGAAGAGCATGTGACAGGGACGGAACTGTGATGTAACAAAGAAAGATTTGTATTTTGCAGATTTATTTATTTTATATTTATCAAATAAAATCATAATCATCATAAAAAAAATAAAACAAATATATTTACATTAAAAAATCGGAACTTTATTTTTGGGAAGAATGTTAATTACGTGTTTCCCTATTCCCTCACACTTTGGTTTTCAATTGCAGTTTCTATAAACAAATCTCGAAAGAGTGCTTGTTATTTATTTATATTGCATTCCACTCAAGGGAAGAGGAGAGATTTTTCCCCATTTCCCAACAGAGGCGACACTTGAACAGGCGGCTCCTCTTGCCTCTCAGTTTCCCAGCCTCACACAATTTCCTCGCTCGCCGTCTTGAATGAAATTGTAGTTTTTATTTATTGATTTCCATATTGCATTCATCTCTTTTGCTTTCCCGATTCTTCGATTTACCGATTTGCCGCTCTCCCACTCGCTGACCCGCTGACCCAACGAAAAAAAAAGCAAAAAAAAAAAAAAAAACGGAAAATGGAAAATCGTTTAAGGCTGCCAGTTTTATGTTAGTGTACCCTCTTCCTTCCACATTTCCCACCCCATTTGGCCCCTTTCCCAGCATTTTCCTCGGGCGGGGTTAAGGCGATGCCTTGCAGCAGATTAAATGCGCGTCTTAATGCGATTTGCATTCGTTTCCCTCCTATTTTCCCCCGTTCCATTTTGTGCCTAGTTCGGGGTCAGCGACTGGGAAATCTAATTGAGGAAATTCATATCATTTTCCACTCGTCCGTCGCTCGCCTCTTTCATTTTCATTTTCCCCCCTTTTGATTTGACCCCAAAGTGATTTGGCTTTTAGCGCCGATCCTCACGTGCCCAGTCGCCGAGTCTCCTCTTTGGGCCAACAAAATCCCAACAAAAATCATGTGCGTGGCCAATTTTGGCCAGGTCTTTCGGTCATGGGTCTCGGTATTTTAGCCAGGTTTCCTCCTCTTTCGGCACTCTGTGAGATAAGCGTGTTAATGGCTCATTAGTAGTGGGATGGTTTAGGTCAGTGAAGAGCCAAATTGCCTAACCGAAGACCAAAAAACTTAACGACTTTTTAGGCTCAATACCTCTCCCACATAGAGGTTCATATATGTATGAAAATCATGTAAAAGGAAGTGGGAAATTATTACTATTTTTTTATGGCCAAGAATCTAAGAGAATGATTGTTAATATTCGAATTCTATTAACACAATTGAGTGCATTTCTCTGCTGTTTTCTTTGAATTCTCTTTTTTTTGGGTCAGAAAAATAAGCTTGGAAAATAGAGCTTGGGATCAGAACAGAGATTTTGCCAGATCATCTCCACCACTTTTTGAGTATTGTTTCCTCATTTTGGAACTAATTTCAGAATAAATCACCGAAAATGCACTATAATTGTGCTTTATTTACTTGCTATATGAGATTATAATTGAACTGAATTCTTGGAACTATTAAGAACATGGAATATGAAAAAGGTTGTCAATAGATTTGAGATATATTTCCCTATGAAACAGTACATATATGATACCATGTTGTAAATATACTCTCTAGGAAAACATCCTGTTGTAAATTATTTTCTTTTTATATGAACACGTGTCTCTAGCCTTTACCCCTATGCCACTAATGCCTTTTCATCCCTTTTCATTATAGGGGTGTTATAAAAGTAATATTTGTTATACTTTTATGTATAGACTCACATATATTTTCCCTCTGAGTCTTTGGTTTTTCCTTCTCCAGTTAATTATAAAATTCTCGATGGTTGATTCCACTTGCTTCGTTGAACAAGCTTCTCCGTTGGCATGATCTCATCTGGAAATGTGGATTCTAAAAGCCCCCCTGTAAATTTTAATTAACAGTTTTATAAATGGTTGAATTCATTCCGCAACATTTCCCGCACTAAATGTTATTCCTTCACAGCACAATAACCAGATTTTATAGAATTTTTTGAGGAGGAAATCTCAAACAGATCATCCTCTTTTTTCTCATTGACTAAGTGATTCCACTTTGCATTCGATATTTTGCAATCATCTAAGTTTCCTCAGACTCTGTAAACATTTCATCTTAGACTCCATTGTGTGGTACTATACTCTGTTGTTTGTTCCACTTAATTCTGCCAATATGGATTGACCTCCTTTTGATTTGTTTACAACCAGCGGAAAATGGAAAATGGAAAGGGTGTTCAGAAGGGTAAAGGGGAGAGGTTGTGTCTGTCTGTCTGTCTGCCTGCCTGCTTGCTTGCTTGCTTGTTGTTGTTGTGTTTTTGTTGAAGGTGTAAAATGAAAAGCGAAACGTTTACCTGGTAATTTTTGTAGCAGCTATAATTCGTGTTATTGCCGCCGCTGCCTTCTCGGTGTGTTGTTGCCTTGGTTTAGTTTTTCCATTTGGCGCTGTTGGGAAATAGTTTTTCTATATTTTACCTAGTTTTTCTTAGTTTCAGAGTATCTTTGTTGATTTAGGTATGCATCTCCTTCCCTTTACGATCCCTTTTAAATAAGGTCAAAGTGGGGGTAAATATAAACCTATAGCAATATTTATTTGTATATAAAAAGAGTTATGTTCTTAGCTTATTTTATGATAAAATTGAAACGATTTCAGATGATTTCCATTTATTTAGAGTTAATATTTGATTGGGGAAATCATTTTACCTTGAAATTATTGTAAGGGAATAATTTTCCCGCTGTTTTGGTTTTGTTTTGATTGAATGTGATAAATGAACTTCGATCTGATCGATGTGAGCCTAATTTGAAGTCTTTTCAATTTGTTCATCACTCAGAGATAAAGATACAGGCAAGATTTCCCCCCTAACTTTTACTTTTCCCTGTATTTTCGGTGTCCAAATATTTTGACCTCGCTCATTCTACCCTCTCCTTTTTAGTTTTTCCCCAATGAAAAAAAAAGGAAAAAATGTTTTTCTCCTTAACAATGTCCGCATTGCTTGCAGCTCATTAATTTCCCAAAGGTTTTCCTCTCAATTTTCACCGTCTCTTTGATTTTTTATCTGCATTTCCGCATCAAGTTTTGTGTGTGTTGGTTTTTTTTTCAGCTTCTTTGACGCACACGAACATGCAACCGTTTGTTGCATGTTTTCTTCTGGCCACGAGACGCGGGCGGGCTGAGGAGCTGGAAAAGCATACACGCCTACAAATTATGTCAAACAATAATCTGTTAACGAAAATCTCATTTGGCCACTGTGTCAGCCCAGCTGCAGCTGCTGAAGTCAATCAATTAATTAATTTCCATCTTCTCCAGCCAGCCAGCCACCAAAGTGGTGCTGGTGCTTTGTCCAAAACGAAACTACATAATTTGTAAGTTTTTAGCTTTGTTTATTTTGCATTTAAAGCTTAACCTTGAATTTGGTTGACAAAAGCACGAAATATATGCGGCAAATTCATTGGAAACCGGTTCGCATATTGTTCAAATAGTTTCGCATTCTTTAACGTCTCCGGCGTGCGAGTGATTAAGGTGGAGCAGCGGCTGAGGTGACCGGTGGATCTTGTTTGCTGTATTGACTAAGCGCTTTGGGATTCTCTTGGCCACACCGCGCCCCTACTCATTAAGCTCATAAAGCGATTATTAAGTGGAATCTGAGATTGAATATCTCTCTACTTACAGCATTGAAGGAATTAAAATCAAAGCAACAGCGGGGTCGTGCTAGCTTTGCTACGGATTCGCAATCAATTTAAAAAGACTTTTAAGAGTCGCTGAAAATATTAAAAATTAATCTATTACGATATTAAAAGATATTGGTATTTGTAAAGACGCTTGAATTACTAAGATGAGTAACGAATGTATACTGTTGCCATGGAAAAAGAGAGAACGAGCAGCTATAGAAGGCGCTCTCTCTGTCTCCATGGCAACCGTCTTTGCTGGGACGTTGCGCTATATCCTAAACGAAAAATGCGTGTGCAAAAAATCGTATGGCGTTCGGCGTCTTAGTAAGTAGAGAGTCTTTGGTATTTGGTCAATTGTCTGTAAATTAGTTTTAAAGAACCCTCAACGTGGGAACAACTTATGTTTAGGACTTTTTTTGCGTTAAGCAAGTAATAAGAAAATGAATAGAAGTAAATTAATTCGTAAATTTTTCATGAGAGAAATTAACAAAAATACGTATCTCTTTAAAAGATAAATATACCTTTCGAAAAAACATTCCTTGCCAAACATTTTCGCTAGCCGAGATATTTAGGACATCATCTAAGATGCAAAACTATTTTTTCTTAGCTTTTCACAAAGTATTTGCGCAATTAAAACTTTGTTAGTCAAAGTCCCAGCAGCCACCTTATAATTGAGGTGATTAACTCGAGTGGAATGTGGCGCGGCGGTAAGCGTATCCGTGGGATACGTGGCGGAGCTGCATTCTGAATTGGTGCCAAGTCCAGAGCGACAATTTCGACTTGAGCTATTTTCGGTATTTCGGCTGGCTTGCTTCTATCTTTGCATCTGAAAGCACTCGCAGGAATCTTTGTTTTGCTTGAATTAGGCATGGGCCGCCACTCGGCCGCTAAGATGCTAAGATGCATCCGCCAGATACATTTTAAAGGCTGTTGCTGCTGATGCTGTGCGTATCTAAAAATACAAACCGAAGCCATTCCATCATGCCTAGAAAACAACTCTATGAATAGACGTGAAGGAAGCGCCTTCTCTCGCACGAGAGGAATTTTTATTATCAACTCTGGAGGGGCACAAGTTCTACGCTGTGCTTCTCCTCTCCATCTTTCATCCGGATTTAATTGTGCAGCTTTTGGCCTTCTCTTTGCTTCTCGGTCTTCGGATTTTAATGAACCACAGAGCGATAAGCGAAGAGTTGATGGGGCCAACAAAGAAGATCAGATTCTGAGGAGCAATTCTTTTGGGGAGAAGGGGAAAATCTGTGTTATAAATAGTGCCACAAACATGTGTGACATGCAAGGGAAACTTTAAGCGAATTGTGGAGGGTCGAGAGCTAAGATTCTTTCTGATTTTTTGCCATTCTCAAAGTCAAGGATATGATTTACTGCAATTTTCCATTTGGACAGCTCCATATGTAAGGAAAATGGAGGGGAAGATGTTGTGCCAGCTGGAATGCATCTTATGGGCTTTAAAATTAAAGTAAATTGTGTGTGGATGGATTGGAATTACACGCTTAAGAGGGGAGTCACTCGTCGAGGATCGAAGGCCACAAAGTTCATTGAAAGTGGGTGATTTATGGTTAGTTTGAAAGAGATTTAATTGAAGCAAAGAAGAAAAGTAATCAATAAAGAATAATTGTGTGCAAAAGGTCCTTTCAATAATTGTTTAAACTCATACTGGCAACCGACCTGCAGTTTTTCCATATCTATCCCATGGCTATATCAATAGATTGCTGTAAAAGTGATGGACTGACCAAATGTTTACATCCAAAAGCACTTTCCGGAGAGTGGCGACTCGTAATTACCCAAAACGAACAATTAATAAGAAAAAAAACCTGTGAACCAAAAACCGCCGCCTCGGGCATAAAAAAGCAAATGAACAGAGAAAATCCAAGGAAAATCCGCCGACGCCGCAGCCAAATGAGAAAAGTAAAAGTCCCACACACACTGACCTTTGCAGGAGGAAGAAAATGTGGTCGGAAAATAACCGAAATTCCCACACACAAGCCCAAGCACACCACCCGAAGATCTCTTTGATTTTCTTTGTATTTTTTTTGTTTTTGTTTTTTGCAGGCTGTCAACTGAAGAATTTTCGTTTATTTTTCGGCTTGATTTTGGCTCAAGCGAAAGTCGCCAGTCGACAGTCGGTTTTCCTTGCTACCATTTTCAGTTTTTTGTGATTTAATGCGCGGCGTTTCCACCTTCCTCCGTCGCGTAGTTTTCCTTTGGACCAGCAGCGGAGATCCCGATTTGCATATCGCAATGCCTGATCGGCCATGGCAAATAAAAATTTATGCAATTAAGCAAATCGGATGGCGGATAACAAAATAAACCGATCCTTTTGACTGCTCCCCGAACGGGTGCCAGCCGCCGCCTCCTGCTCCTCCTTGGCTTGGGTTCCTCTTCCCTTCCATGTGTGTGGAGTGTGTGCTTATCGAAAATCGAGCTAGTTGAGCATTCGGTAAATGGGTCTGCAGTTTTCACGCTTAGCGATAACCACGTGACACGTTCCGAGGATATTTGCAAGGAAATTTTTACTTTGTAATATTTTGTGTTCTGTGAAAAACTGTTAGTTTAGTTTAATTATGCAAACATATATTATGAAAAACATTTAAAGCATTGATACATTTTATTGCCTCCAAATATTTGAAGTATAATTTATAGAAATTATCGATATATCTTGGGATCGAAACAAAATTCTATGTGAAATGCCATTCCATTTTAACACTATCGTTAATATCGATAATTTAAAGATTCTTTGAGAAATCAAAAAGTCGATAACTAGCAAGTGGAGCCTTTAATCAAAGCGCATGTTAAACTCCCATCTCTAGCTAATCGCATTAGTCTGGCCCTGTTTACTGTTAGCCGCTTCGGACCGCCGCCGGATGCCAGGAGGGCGTTACGCTTCGTCGGCCGATAGTCATCGCATAGATCGCTAGGCTCATAAATTAAATTGGCGAGCTCTGGCGGCTCTAAGCTCCTCTAACTCCTAGCTCCACATACACGTAACACACTTGGGTCTATCTTGGAGACTCTGAGCCTTGCACTCGGGCATTTGTCATCCTACGAGAGTGTGTGTGTGTGTGTGTGGATTGGAATGGAGCCCCGCCCACACACCCACAAACGAATATATACACTGGGAAAGGTAACACGGTGTCCATCAATTCTTCACTTCACTTTCATTTGCATTTTCACAGGAGACTTAATTTTCGGTGGGTGTTTTTTTTTTTTTTTTTTTT
>JAEIIU010043989.1:0-18353 GCA_018874675.1 Drosophila baimaii
AACCATACTGCGAAACATATGTTATAAGCGCAGAGTTGCCAGCTAATAAAAAAAAGTTTGACTCCTACAAAGATACAATATAAAATATGCCTATGTAAAAGTGTTTATCCGAATTTGTAGTATTATTTTGTATATAATATATATCTATATATGTATATTATTCATATGTAAACTAAACTATTTTTCTTATTTTCCAGTATTTCCATTATTAATTCAATACAAAATTTGCATTAGTATTCTTAAATTGTATTCACTATAGTTTATTGGCTTAAATAACCCCACCCTTTTGGCTTATTTTCTAGAATTTCCAGTAATAATTTGATACCAATTCGCATCAAGGAGACTTAAAAATCCTTGTTTCGGGCGAACATGGATCCAAATGTGATTCCGAGGCCACGGCTGTCGGGCCATTACAGATCCCAGCACCGCTAACGAGCATCTTTTAATTAAATGCCTCGACATAAAAATACCGCCCTCGCCGCTAACAGAGACGGATGGCGGCGGGCAGAGCGAGATGGGCATAGAATAACGCATTAATGCAGCTTAATTAAAGGCGATCACAACGACGACGACAGCCTTCTGCCTTCTGCCTTTGTTTAGGGCCCCGGCGCCTCCCTATATATTTCTGCGGCATTGTAGCTTCTTTTTATAGCACTATGTACCTGCTGTACCTGGGCGAGGGGGCATTGTGGGGAGTCCCCTCTTTGCGCTGAATTATGAGCAGCTCCCCGCACTCCTGCCGGCAGTTATGCTAAGCTCTGCAAATGAACATCATAAATAAAGGTCCAGGAGGGGAGCTGTGCTGCCTCCTCCTGGGTGGTGTTTTCGGGTGCTTTCGGGGGGACACGGGACACACAGGACACAGGACTCGGTAGCACCGCTGAGACCCACGTGTCAAAGAAAGCCCAAAGACAATGTCAAGCCACACCAAAAGAAAGCAAACTTTTACTCAGGAGGAAAGCACGTATGAACGACTCGAAGATACCTCTTAGTTGCAGAGTTACGAGAGTATTTAAAGCAAAAAGGATACTGAGGAGAGTCCTCTCACTCTTTCAGTTTATATATGTATATTTTTTTTGTTTTAAGTTAGCTTTAACTCTAGTCCCAAACAAACCTTTATCTAGCCAAGTCTTTTCTCTTAACGAGCCTTAATCAAACTAGGTTTTCATGGTAAGCCTGATTAGTGACAGTGATTAGTCAAGCCGCCGCCTAGCCCAGCATACCCCTCGAGGCGCTTGTCGATGTCGGTGAAAGTTCGTTTCGAATTGCGCGCATGTTTAAATGTTGTTATGAATATGACAGCCGAGCATGTCTGCTGGCGGTTGTGTGTGTGTGTGTAGGGAGGAGGCGGTGGACTCGGAGTCGGAGGAGGTGGAATTATTTTTGTAATATCCCGGAACGGGGAAGTACAGAAATACGGGAGCCCGAAGCTAGCGCCTGTCGCTTCGTATGACGACGACGACTTCCGCTAATGCAAGTGCCCGCTTCCGCTTCCGCCAACTCCGGCTGCTCCGCTGCTTTTTGTTTCACTTTCGGCTCATTGCTTATTTCACAGAAAGCGCCATGCTGCTTGTTTGCTGCTTTTTAGAACCTATGAAAATGCAAATTGAGTTAAATATTTATGTGTTTGTAATCAGGGACCCGCTCGCAGATATCCCGGAACGAGCCGACGAAGTATCAACAGCAGCCAGCCAGCCCAGTGACAACAGCCATGTAATGCCCCCGTATGAGCCCCGGAATGGGGGGAACAAATAACATTTCCAATTACGCGAGTTTATGGCCAGGGGTGTGTGAGTGAGTTGGCCTGGAACCTATCTAGATTCAATTTTATAACTCATATATGACTTTGGGATTCCTTCAAACGTTTTATCGGGAGATCCTTGGGCTTGGCTTTAGATATATTACTGGAAAACCAAACTGTAACTTAGCCAAGGATTAAAATACAACTCCAAGGGAACTTGGCAGACTGGAACTGGCTCTCTGGCATAATTTTAATATGTGCCGATTCCGTTGATTATGTGCCATTGTTGGCTCGTCAGTAAGGACGAGCCCCACCCCGCGGCGGAGGGCCTCGGTGCCTGAGCCGACGACAGGTGGCCCGGGTTGTCGGTGCAATCAAGTAAATTACGGAAATTTACAACTTGCCGGGGTCACATCGCTCACACCCACGCTGCCAATTACACTTCGCTGCCTTTATTTATATATATATTTTGTATACCCTTCCGGGGTAAGTTGGCAGGGCAGTGAAGGAGGATTCGGCGAGCTTCAAATATAGTAAAATATATTTGGATTTCCTGGGATCTCTTGTAAGAAAACTCTAAGCAGCAGAGTATTAAAACTTCGGCTTGTCAGAGTAACCTTCGGTTCTTGTTGTTTATTTGTTTGATTGCGTTCTGCAAATTGGCACGGCCTCAGTCATAAAATTTGATGTTAGTGCGTAGGCCATGCGGCGCATAAGCGGCAGGGGCAGGGGCGGGGACCGGGACACCCCTTCCCAATGAATGCCACAGTAAAGCCATTAAACTTATGTCCTATTAAATTATTGAGAATAAATTCAAACAACCGGCAGCGCGAAAAAAAAAATAAAAAATAATAAAGAAAAGAGCAGCGAAAACGAGGCGGACAGGATAAAGCTATAAGGCGAATCAGCGGGTGAAAAAAATAGAGTTGAACATATCAAATAAATAATAAATAAATGGCAGTCGATAAAAAATTGCGTCGCTTCTAGTTGCTCTGTGACATTCTGCGGGTGTGTGTGTGCGTGTGTGTGTGTGGGCAACATAATGGAACAGGACACCACAGGGCAACAGTGCTGGTAATTTGTCCTTTTTCGGGGCAGGCATTCCCAGGAAATCTGTTTAATTTTCTAGGTTCGGAGATGGAATAATCCTATGATGCTCCCTCACCTTGAAGTCTGGTGCCCAACACTGTTTTTTACTATTTACTCTAAAGCAAACAGGAATTTATTGTATTTATTTTTATTTAATTATTAATTGAATCTTTAAAATAAGGGATTTCGTTTAAATAATGTTTATTTTTAATCTGTTTTCTTTTTCAGATTTTGTGTAGTGTTATCCTTTTTTTTTAATTCGTGATTTATTTTGTTATTTAAGATATCTGTTGGCATCACTGCTGGACAACCATAATAAAGCGATTCATTTGCAGATTTACTCTTCAGCCAAATCTCTTTCACTTGTCATCCCTCACTGTGGAATACCCTGTAATTGCAGGGAATGCCCTGGCAAACAAGAGAGTTCCCTGAGTTTAAAAAACCCGAGTTAATGGGTACTTTGGTCATATTGTCCATAAGTCACAAAATATATACTACATGATATGATAGATTTATTTATATTTTAATTTACGTAAATACTTAAGGAGTATACCGCAGTCGACTTCCTTTACCGCAACTCTCCCGTTGCTTGTTTTATTTATTATATATTTAAAAAATGTGAAAAAGAAAGAATTACAAAGAATAATGAAACGAATCATTGAGGCAAATATTTGAATGGCAAATATTTCAAAAAAACACCATTCCATGGGCACAAGGCAAGGGGGTTAAGTGGTGTCCGGGCGTGGGAGGATATAATAAATGTTATTGCTTTTCATTACGCTGGAAATGTCAAAAGTGTAAAATGTTGTTTGGCCATAAAGAGAGAGAGAGTAGGATTTCTCGGTAGCCAGAATGCATATACATTTCGGGACTCCATAATCGCAGTCCTGCCTGACAAATTGAGGCTAAATGCAGCAGTCTCAGGATCCCCAGGACACACCGACACACTTCTTGGGCCACCAAACCGAAGCAGATTCATTAATCACAAAACCAAATGGAGCGAGAACTGGCATAAGCCGTGTCTAGTCCGGGCAAAGAAAAAAAAGATAGAAAAAAAATTAAAATAAAGGGGAAGTCCGTCGTGAGCTTGAACGAGTAATAAAAGATCTGGGGAAACAGCTGCCCCAAATTAAAGGAAAAACCAAGGGAAAACGATTTCCCTGGCTCCTCTTTTTTGCTCTTCACCAGTTACGTTCAACTTTTAGTAGAATTTCACTTACATTTCCTTTAAAATCACCTAGAAAGCTGCGAGAGAGAGTACGTATTAGAGCTCAGCCTGGGCAAATGTTTGGCCAACAAATGTCATTCATCACCAACAGACTCTCTCATTAGGCTGGCCAAAATGTGTAACCAAAAAATACCCGAAGCCCGGCTAATAGAAAAATTTGTCGCTGTACCAAAGTTATTGACTAATACCCGCCGCCCCCACAAGGACTAGGCCATGTTGGAGAGCAAGTGCTCTGGTGTCGCAGGGGGGGGGGGAGGGGCAACTTTACTTGCCACGAGAGGGGGGTGTGTGTGGGGCAAGTTTGCATGTTGCTGGGGCAAGTTGAAAGCCTTGGCACAACCCTAAAACCGAAACCTTTAAAACCATTTAACGTAACTTTCACAACCAGGCTTGCCAGAATGCCAGAGTATGTGCGTGTCTGGCACTGTGTGTGGGTGTGTGTGAGTGTGAGTGTGTGTGTGTGTGTGTGGGCAAAGTTTTTAAAGTGTCAAAAAGTTTGGGCAACGTCACCCATCAACAGCGCCACTTTCAGTGGCCATCGAGAGATATTCCCGCAGAATTTTTGGAACGGGGCACCTGCAGCGGCACCTGCAACGGGATGTCGCACTTTGCCCGCTGCTCCTGCCGCTCCTTTGCTCCTGGCTCCTGGTCACACTGCAGGCCGCAAATAGTTGCGGCCATAACTTTTAAATAGATTTGGAATCTGTTTCGAATTTTGCAGCTCCATCCTGTTGTCCGTGGCCCCTCCTTTGTTTAGAGCTTAATTTTATTTTATTTTGTGTTCTTTGGTTTTTTCCCTTTTGGGGTTTTTGTTTTTCGTTGAAATTTTGCATTAAAACGACAGAGAGGAGGATACACAAGTTTGGGGCTGCATGCATTTGCTCCATTGACAGGTGGCCAAAAGGTAGCAAAAGGAAAATGGCCAGAAAATGTTTTTAGCGTTTTGGCAGGTGACTAGCCCGAACCCGAACCGGGGCCCTTTTCCCCTGTCAGTGCAATTATTTAGAAATAAATTTGCATTCAGAGGGGAGAGGGAGCCCCAACGGAGCCCCAATAATATCAGGCACAGTTCGGGTTGACTTACAGACAATGATTTCTGGGATGGGCACTCGGGTTTTAGCCGCGATTGATCGACACAGAGCCTAAAAGATATAGACAGAGAAAGTAGTGGCATAACTAAGGCGAGCTGTGCTCACAAATGTGAAAGGCAATTCAGCATTTTGTATCTGGCTTACAGGCCAGTCGCCATTAAGACAATACTCCTATTTCGGATCCAGTCCTTATTTACTCTGCCTTCGTCCTGCCAAAGTTTAGTTTTGTGGGCCAGGACCAAAAAAGCCTCGCCTGGTCGCCGTGTGGAAAAGTGCGTGAAAAGCGTCATGATTTATGCAACAACTACAGCAATAAATCCATTTTGGCATGGCCCAACAAATGGCATGTTAAATAAACTGGAAACAGCACTCGGAGAGAGAGACACAGACAGACAGACAGCCGAGAGAGAGGGAGCGAGAGCGAGAGGAAGGGCCTATTGGCGGGACGAAAGGTTGCCATGGTAAAGGACGAGGCCGGAAGTGGACGCAATGCAGCACTTCCGGCCAGCCGCCGCCGCTCTGCCCCTTGTGGACACGCTCTCGGATTCGGGCTACTCCTGATCCTACGGCTGTAGCCTCGTCCTGGGAATGACAGGCTTAACAACGAAAACAGCAAGCCAACCGCAAAGCTTTTGGCAGTCCTTGGCCAGGACACAGTGCGGAAGCAGGGCCCAAAATAGGAGATCAAGTCAAGCAATAGTATTATTTATAAATAAATATTTTCAACAAAAAATAAATAAACAAATCGGTGTCTGAGAATTCCTCATTGGTATCAGGGATTATGATTAAATGAAGGCTTATAAAACCTAACCTTGAAAGGTTCTTCCTTAAAACTCAGTTAAATAACAAACATATTAAAATATATTTGTAATTGTATTTTACAGATATCATACATGAAATAATATAAATAATATATTAAGGAAACTTTTCAATTATATTCAAGTATGAGCTACCAAAAATGTCCACCTTTGTTACCTCCACTGTGCAGCATCCGTTTTGTTCATTGACCGCAGAGGGTGGCGGGGGGACTGTTCCTGGCCAAAAGTTACAAAAAAAAAAAAAACAGGGAAAAGGGGCCGTGACTGTGACAGCCTTTAATGCCCAAAAAGCAGGGCATAACATTCAAAAACGAAGCTGGAAAATGTTTACAACCAAGCCACTGGCTTGTGGCACAAGCCAGATGATATAGGATTTCGGGGAGCTAAAGCCAGGAGTCAGGAATCGAATTTGCAGGACTCAATCTGGCCAGCAGCACTTCATGAGTCAAAGATGTCAGGTGTCAGGGATATTGAAAATTATACTTTAATTGGTAATATTTTTAATACTAATTAGAATTTGCTATGAAAATAGTTAGGGAGATTCTTTTATGAGTTTTAATAATGTATATCTATTATTTGATGCAAAGAGTGCCCTAGAAATTCCCAAATCCGAATTCTGCGATCGTAAATATTGATCTGTGTGTGATCAAAACATATTATATATATATGTACATATGATCCCAATATACTTGGCTTCTGGCCTCTGTATCGCCTCAACAGTTTGAGAGTCTGCTAAAAATTAAATACTAACTTGCCGCCGCCTGCCTCTGTTCCGCTCTCTTTTGGCCACCGAACCACGCCCCCTTTTGACCTGAACCACGGTTTTTGGCGGCACCGCCAATTAGCACACGTGGGGCCAAGAGGCTTTGGCTTCAGTTTCGGTTTCGGGTTTCCCTTGTTTTCCTCATGCGGCGTATTAAATTTGCATGACCACAGAAATATTTCAATATAAAGCGGCCAGGCGGGGCGGGCCAGGTGGGTCTGGGTGGGTCTGGGTGGCGCTGGGTGGGTTTTCGGGTGAGTCAGGTGGTTCTGGTGGGTGAATGTTTTGCCCGGCAATGGAAAGTTGTTTATATACACTTTTTATAATCTGCCCGCCTGCCCCGCCGGCACTTCCCAACCCATTAGCTTTGCCCCTTTTTGGTTTGTGCTCCGTCAGCGGACAAGGCAAAAACATTTCCGCTGGCACAGCACACGGTGATGCACTGGGAGAATTTATATATATATATATATATGTACAAATAAATATACATTTTTTCATGTCCATTATCGATGTCTGAAGTTGTTCATTATTTATTTTTAGAAGCTCGCTCCTCACATTTTCAGTTACAATAAGAGAAGTAATTATGTAAGTCAGAATATATTAAGGGAAACATGAAAGAAAAACCTAATTTGAATAAAATTAAATGAAACTAATGTATAGGTAATTTTTCTTTGTGTCTTTTTGTGGCCTATAAATAAGGTGTATATATGAATAGGTTTTTTTATATGGAAACAAAAAGTGCTTAAGTAATTGAACAATTCCCTGCAAGTTTCAGATTTAATCTTGGTTAAAAGGATAATACACTAAGTTTAATAATTAGAAATACATGTTTAACAGAAACCCAAGACAGAAAACTATATTTTCTTTAATAAAAATAAGCAAGCAAGATACTTCTGCTGCAATAATTTACTTCTTAATATATATATTTACTATTATTTGGTAATTAAACTATTCCCTATTTTCTCAAAGTGCAGCCCCAATACACACGCGGCGGGTTGGACACCGCTTAACCCTCATCAGGCTTTACACCTTTCGGCGCAGTAGAAAAATTCAAATTTACAAAATTTTCTTTTTTTATTTTCATTTTTGTTGTTGTTTTTCTATTTCCATTTGCAAAAAAAAGGGTGGGTTCTACGGGCCATGTTGGTCCCAAAAATGTCAGAGGCCCACACACACGCTTCCATGCAGTTGGCTTGTTTGATTTTGGGAGGGGAGAGGCCAAGGGAGAGGGAACGTTTGTCCGAGAAGCTTATAATCAACATAACAGTCATAACAATGGCCATTAAAGAGAGGGGCTCGAATGGGGGTAGGGAGGGAGCTGGGGGGTAGGAGCCGGTCGAGTCGAGCAGCTGACGACCAACGCCAACTCATTTTTCATGGGAAGCAGGCGGCATAAATCTGTGCACAATGCGTCTGGCATTTGCTTGATGTCCTTCTCCGCTGCCCCAGTCCCTTCCCACCATTCGGCATCCATATCGCTATCTCTATCCGTGTTTGTATCTGTATCTGCACGGGGAAAAAATAATTATTCATATCCCTAAATGTATAAAATAAATATTAAAATAAATGTAGAATTGGAAGATCCTTTGTAAAGTCTCCTATATTTTTTTTATTTAAATTTCATATCTCCTTAGTGCTTGGGACTTTGCTATTTATTATTTAAAAATATTTTTTTTAATGAAAATTACTATATAAGTCTATTATAAATATATTATTTGTCTTAATGCGGATCTCTGATTTTTTTAACAAAAAAATCGCTTGGTCTTAATCTAGTCTATAATACCAAAGAGGCTTGTATATCAAGATGCCGCACGCTGGCTCTAGAGCTGGGTCCAGGCTCTCTTGAAATCTTGCTTCATCATTTTTCATCCTGATATTTAAGCGTCTTTGTTAATACTCTCTCTTCATAGTTAAGTAAATAGTATTATTCTTTATTTGATCTGCTCTTTTTCTCCTCATTTTCTCTTAGTGTATCTCCATTCCTCGATGTGAGTTACTGCTGCGCTTGAGTGTGCGTGTATAACTTGACCACAATAAATTTTATTTGTATTATTTTGCCGGAGTCGACATCGTTTGTTTTGTCGCTCAAGTGCGAAAGCAACAATACAAAGCGAGAGCCGAAAATAAAAATAATAATAAAACAGAAAACAGAGGAAAAAAAAACAGGAAAAAACATAAAGCAAAAGACAAGACAAAGGAGGATAGGATAGATCCGCAGACATAGACATATGGAGATGGGGACTTGGTTTTTCGGGGGGACAAAGGGGGAGCCTAACTTCAGGTGCACTTCAAAGGAACCATTTCTGCGATTCCCTTAAAAATGTCATCAACTAATGAGGGAAAACCCAAGAAGGAAACGAAGGACACTGAGCTAGGGATAGGGGTTCATTTGGCCATGTGTCGTGGCAGCCATTGGAGTTAATTAAGTTTCCATGCCAACCCATTGAGGAGTGTGTGGAGTCTCTAAAAATTATTAATCCCCCAAAAATCCCCCATCAATGGCACCACAATGGAATATGTGGGAATTAATGTAATGTCAATGGAAAATATATAAAATGATGTAGGATTATAACTCGAATAAAATCAAATCAAAGGATATATCAGCATGATCCTCTTCTAAAGCACCTCACTTTGAGCCTATTGTTATTATACTTTTAACTTAAATCGACGTATTCTCAGAGCCATATAATCCTTAATTCGGCTGACTATTATTTGTACATCGTATATCATATCCTTTAGCTTATTATACTTATACGAGGAGCCAACAAACCGTAACTCAAACACCGCCTTTCTTGCTTTTATTTTAACTGCGTTTACTTTGCACGCAACATTTTTCACAGCGCACAGCTCCTTGGGTGTGTGTAAGTGTGTGTGAGTGTGTGTGTGTGAGTGTGTGTGTGTGTGCGTGCTTGTGCGTGTAAGTGAGTAATGCCCTCCCGCTTCCCCACACACACACACACATTCGCAGGACATGCGGAGTTGGTATTTGGTCAATGCTTCAGTTTTACGGTTCGTAATGCTTGTAATTGATTGTTAATGCCGCACTTAACCCAGACTCCAGCTGAGCTGGCCAAAAGGACAATCGTCCTGCGGCTGGCCGAAAAAGTGGGGCCTCGAATATATTCTCCCCCGATTCGGGAATCCTGCTCCTGCTCCCGTTTCTGTTCCTTCTTCTGCTCCTGCTCCTGTTCCCTTTGTTTCCCTGGCGTGCGTGGCTTGGCTTATTTATTATTTAAGGACCGAGTTGCGTGTGCAATTGGTGAAATTCCTTTTTAAAAATAACTCTCGGAAATCAGTTAAGAATAACCAAATGAGGAATAAGAGGAGAGGCAACAGCAACAGCAAGCAAATAAGGCCAAGGATCGTTGAAAACGAAACAGGATTTGGCAGCGGATCACAGGTACTTACTTCAGCATAATCCCTGAATTAACTTTAAAAAGATCAAAGTTATTATTTAAAGTTATAGTTATTTTTACCATGATAATCCTTAAGAGTCTTTTGTGTTATTAGCTCGTAATATTTTGAGCATAGTTATTCCACAGATTGATGAAATTGTAGGAAAATATTAACCCTACAAAATAAGTGATTATAAGTAATTAAAGGCTGATGCTGAACGAAGCTCCCGTGGAGGCTGACAAAAAAAGGGAAACGTTAATGCCGGCAATATAATAAAGGATAATGCAGCAGGAATGCCCCGGCCCTGCGCCGGCATTCCTCGACACACTAAACAGCCACCACCCGGCTGGCACAGCTGAAATGACAATAAACAAAAATGCAGTACAACTACTATGCAGGCCGAAGGATAACAGAATGCTCGCCAGATAGGGAGGGAGGGGGAAGGAGAGAGGCCACTGCCAGGATGTGAAGTGGAGGAGAGATGGAATGGCGCAGAAATAGCAGGGAATGACAATTTGGAATAGCTGAAATGCTGCTCTTGTTGTTTGGCCTTTTCAATTCTTCGTTTCGTCTCCTTTCGTTTCGTTTCTCTGGCGTTTTTCGTTTATTGAATTCGCAGCATGGCAACAATGGCAACAACTTGTGTTGCATACTTCTTGGGGCCGCCCACTGCAGCAGGACGAACATATCGTGCTTTTGTTTTCCTAAACTCCCCCCAAGAAGGGCGGCTACAAATCAAAAGAAGATTCCTGGAAAGTTTCTAGGAACACGACTATGTCTTTGGCACTCTCTTAAGTTGTTTCTTTTTTTTATTTTATAAATTTTGTTTGCTTTATTAGTTGGTGAGTACTATTAATATTAGATCATATATTTAGGCCACTCCCAATCAAATCGAAACAACAACCGCAGCGAAAGGCCACTCACAATGGGCGACTCTGGTCGTGGGGTTTTCCACTTGCCCCGCTCCACCAAAGTCGTTGAAATGAAAATGAAGATGAAATAAAATGGAAAGCACAAACGGGAACAACAACAAAAAAAAAACTGCAAATTTCTATGCTGTAAACGAAATTGAAAATGAACAAGCGGAGCGAACACGGACATGGACATGGGAAGCGGACACCGACACGGACAAGGACTCGGACTCGGACACGGACACGGACACGGACATGACCGGCACCCAGGCCGAGACCCAGACCCAGACCCAGACCCGAACGCGAACCCGAACCTTGCCAAAACTCAATCCCGGTTCGACACCTGCACTGAGACAAATAAACAATTCAAGCTAGATATGAGTTACGGTGACAGTATGCAGGCAATCTGATCAGAATACATATAAAAGATATATTGATTCGCATAGAAAGTTGTGTCATTGATAGTAAGTCTAAGTAAGAATTGTTTAATTAAGAAATTGGAAATTAGAAATCATAAAATATATTTGTAGGTCAAGTCAAACAGATGCTGCAAATTCCTTTGGTTTTAAATTCATTCCGTAAGTATACAACACTCTTTTTTCAAGTTATTTTATATTTTTTACTTCTATAATTACATATAAGAAAAGCCTTGTTCCACAAGTGTTTTTTGGAATTTTTGGTTGATTTTTGACTGCGTTGCCTCAGTGTGAACACGGCTTGGTCCCATGGCCATGCCATGTATGGGTTTGTGCACACCACCATCAAGCTTCGGAGGCGTTGGTGAGTGTGTGGCTGAATGCCAGGATGTGTCTGTGTTCGGTAGGTGACTCAACAGTGTGTGTTTTTCCCACTCCACAACACAGCTCTTTCTTGTGAGCTGCTCTCGTCTTGTAATGAGCCGGAGAATGGACAGTGGGAGAGGAGAGTGGGTGGGTGGTAGCGAGTGGGAGGAGAGGAGAGTGTCGGACGGAGAGGGTACTGATGAACTTCGTCTTAACTAACCGAAATGCAGGAGATGCAGGAGAACAGGTGAGCGGAATGCTACAGAACTAGGAATCGCTTAAAAGCAAATTGCGCTGAAAAGCAATCAGCGCATAAGTGCAATACAAATACAAACAAGCTTATTGCTTTTCCCGTTGTCCTCGCGGTCCTTCCGGTCAGGATGCCGTCCCATAATGGATGAGATGGAACTGGCTGGGCTGGCAAAACGAATAACAGATAATGAAATGAGATAAAGTGTCCCAGCACCGTCTCTTTGATATATGGATATAGTATGTCAGAGTCGATGTTGTGCATCATCTTAAGGGGAGAAGTCCGATATGATATATCGACAAAGATATCGTGCTTCAAGTTTAATATATCGAAATTTGATATCGAAAAATTGCGCATTTAAGTCTAAGATATCGATGTTATCGATGATATTAAATAAATATCCGAATATTGTACTTACGTTATATATATTTTTTAATAGAATATAGTTAAAACCTTTGTACAAATATATTTTATTTATTTTCAACAATAATAGTTTAAACTAAGCTAAAGTTTCTCTTTGGAGTATCGAAAATATCGCATTTAACTTTTAAAAAACGATATTATCGATAATCGAAGGTTGTATATTGTTCATGTTATATATGTTTATCGAGAATATTTACAAACTTTTAAAACTATCTGTTGCATTAGGTATTTATATTTCTTAATGCTAGTTTGAACTAAGCAAAGGTTCCTTCCATGGCCCAGTCCGATATATCAAAAAGAATATCGATTTATGGTGTTTATATCGCAATGCTAAAGTATCGATTGATATTTTTTGCCATCGCTAACACAGAATCCTCTTATCCAAATTGAAGATGCACTCCCGATCGGAACCGGATGAATATATGTAGGCCGATTTAACGATGAAAGGGCTTAAAAACCATAGTTTTTAATCTCTATCTCTAAATGAAATTCACTATAAATTATCCGGTATTATTGCTGCATCGCACACACCCTTATATTGCTACATATTTATGGCGCCCATCTATTACGTCCAATGCAGCGCAATTGCTGGGGCTCCGCACAATCTGCTCCGTAAAAGCATTTCTAATGACCAATTACTCTGCGGCGGAGTACCAAGTCCAGGCTATGATGATGCCGTGCGAATCCGTAATCCACCCATCGCCGTAAGCCCCAGAGCCAGCCGTAAACCGTAAACCCAGAACCAAGAACCGAGTACCGAGAGCCGAGAATCGCCTAAACAGAAACCATAATCGCAGGCAATGAAATTCTGGATTGCAACGCATAACATAACACATTACACCGAAAACGGAGACAGGCAGGAGGCGTTAAGCCCTCATCACTTGGCATCACTGGGTGTGTGTGTGCTGTGTGTTGTGTGTGCTGTCCAAAAAGCAACTGTCGACACCTGCAATGAGTGATCACCGCTCGCGGCGCGCATTACAATGCAAATACACGGGCGGGCGGGGGCCTCGGGGCCACGGGGGCTTATTGCCCATATGGCCGCCGGAGTTGCCAACTCGTGGCCTCTTCCCGCTCGACGAGCGGCAAACACATTTAGACCCGTAATGGACTTTTTTTATGGCATTTATAAGAGCGCCAAACAACGTCTTTTCGGCAGACACACAAACAGACACACAAACAGACGACAGACAGACAGACAGATGGCGGGTCCTTGCCATTCACTCTGCTCAGGTAAGGTAAGGTAAGGCGAGTAGCTTGATATAAAAAAAAATCGAAATAAATTAAACTAGCATTGAGGGGCCCATCCGACGCACGGATAATGCCTGCACATGTATGAAATATTTAAGCCCTATCAATTGGCAGGCACAGAAAAGGACCTCTTTCGCTGAATAGTTTAGCGATTTTACTCGCAACTAGTGCTAGTAGAGTGTTTTTGTTTTTTAAGTTTGGGGCTTGCAGTTAAGTGATTAAAAGAAATAACAAGCATGGCACATAAAACTCCCATTTATGTGAGTTTGGTTTAGGATAAAGTAATCACACAAAGGCCCCCAAGTTATTTATATTTAATTTTCTTAAATATATTTTATATTTTCAAATGGAGAGAGCTCTCTCTGTTTTTTCGGTTTTGTGTGAACAAATTTGTAAGTTTTGTTTTTTTAATAATATAATATAATATTAAAAATATAGTTTACATATTTAAAAACTCGTAGAAAAGAATGACCTAGCTGCATTTCTATGAATCGCGCTGAATATTTGAATAGTTGAACAAGAGTCGTATTGATGGCGACCGTGACAGCGCTATTGCTTTGACAAGATCATTGTTTAAATCAAGCCTTGAGTCCAAAAAATGAATGTTCTCCAATATATTATAATCTTTAGAATGTGCTAATAGAAATTTAGGATATATCTAAAGCACATTTTCTGGTCTCCGTTTTCCGAAAGGAAATCCGAACATCTGCTGCCAATTATCACATTCCCGTTCCCATTCCACTTACGGAATATCCAATAACTCAATTCCGTTCCGTAATAACCGAAGGTTGCAGCCATCATTAAGTAGTTAGAAATATAATTCGCATGCAATATTAAATAAAACTCGTCTCTTGCTTCTCTTATAGTTAGTGTGTAAACTGAAATATGAGCCATTTTTTAAAGACACATCAAAGGAATTTGGAGCTCACCAGGCCGAGTTCCAGGTGGCAGTTGGCGGACAAACAATAACTGCCATCCTATCTTACTGAAACCAGAAGGGCCTGCAACGAAGGACACGTAGTGACTACAACCAAGGAGGTTGTGGGTCAAAACAGAGCTTGGCTCTAATTGGCGGCGGTTCCAGGTAGAACCCCAACCACTGTGACCCACCACCACATCTACGTGTCCATTATATGCGACAATGTGTCCCTGTTGCGTAATAAACCTAATTGTCATAAGATCTTTAAGACGTCGGCTTAACTATTTACAACCTAAGGACTCTGTTCAGGAAATGAGTTTATTCTGTAACATAAGGTAAAGTATCTTTGTTACAACTATAAATCGCTTGAAATTTTCAACGAAATTGGCTCTAACTTGAAGTAATTGAAGCCGAAGGTGTTTTTGAATTGGCCAAGTTCACTAAAATCCTCTAAATTACGCGAAGTGGAACCTTTAATCAACACGTGTGGCTCGGATTCCAAGTCCACCCGGACCTCTACCCCTCCTCAAGCTTATGAATTCCATTTCGACTATCCTCATTACTATTCTATTTCCAGGGATAGCCCTACTCCGCCATCGACAACTCTCTATAGAGAGGTTTTCATTGAGGTTCAGGTTCATGTTCACGTTTATACTAACACTGAGAGAAATGCAGGTGATTAGAGTGTATATATATACATAAGTATTAGCACTTGAGTCATTAAGAGGTCGATTCGGATGTGTTTAAGTTAAACTATCAATAAGGCAATGACTAATGTATTTAAGAGGAATATTAAAAGCCTAATTGTTGGAATAAAGTGTTGCTTAAATACTAAGTAAATACTAAATAAATACTAAGTACATAATACATAAATACTAATAAATACTGTTTATATTTTTAAGAAATTAAATAGTTACATGTAATATTTTCTTAGTAAATAACTAATATTTGTAGTAAGTAATAAAAAACGTTTAGTAGAAAGCAGTGCTGCTGTCCTAACTCGCGAGAAAGCTAATTTCTCTGTATGCACAGAATGTAAACAAAGCACCAACTCGTACAAATTGTAATTTTTATCTTAGACTAGCCTTTTTAACAGTTGAATATCTTTTTCTAAAGTCATACCTACTATTTATGCAATATAGCAAAAAAATGTTTGCTATTAACTTCACATATCTAGCCAGGTTTCCAAAAAAAAAGCACAATTCCATTGACTTACTGCATGTTTGCATCAGCTTGGAATCATTTATCTGCCATAAGAACTAACCAAATTAATTGAATTTAATTAATTTAATTAACTTGTATTAATTTTATTAATTCCCCAACTGCTAAGACTCCCCCTTAATTTTTCTCCGTGCATTTTCCTTTGTGGTAGATCCAATAAAATGTGCGAAAAAGTTGATGCGCGGCTCGCGATTGCCATTTATTTTTATTGCCGCACTTACCTGCTACTTAGCGCCACCCGCCTTCTTCTGCTGGCGCAGGTGGGCGTGGCCGTCACAGAAAGGAGTCGCGCTTGAGTCTGAGTTTGAGTTTTGACTTTTGCTCCTTGTGCGTCGCCTCCTGCTTTTTGGGGACAAGCGTGTGTGTGTGAGTAAGCAGGTCTTGGTGTGCGTCTGGGTCTGTGTGTGTGTGTGTGTGTGTGTGTGTGTGAGGGGGTGTGACTGTGCGTGTGCGACTGGCACTTTAATCAGCAATGCCATTTGCTGCTGGCTTGCTACTTTCTACTTGCTACTCCTGCACAAGGATAACAGGATCCAGCCGAGGAGCAGGTGTCGTCGTAGGCCTGGAACGCGACCAAAAAAAAAAAGAAAAGAGGAGAAGAACACGAAAAAAAGGGGGAGAAATTCGCACATAACACTTCCCGGGGGCAATAAAGTCGCGCATATTTATAAGCCGGCGCGGCTGTCTCTCGATTTCCATCTAGGCGCTGCTTTATGCCAGCTTTTATGGCCAGTCGAATGTATCGAAGCCCTGGTCCCCGGCCCGTTCGCACTTGGCACTTGGCACTTCGCACTCCATCCATTGACAATGACATCCTGCGTAGCCGTGTAGCCTCCTGGCCAGGATCTTCTTCTGCCCTCATCGGATCCGTCAGCTGCGCCGCATTTATTTCGCATTTGCCGTTTTATTGCGCAAAATTGAAGGCGCACTTTATTGCCGACTGGATTTTTGGCATAAACAGAATTTATGCATATACAATATACTCGCAAAAAAAAAAAAAAAATTGCCCCCGGACGTGACGAACTCTGTTGGCCCTTCGGTAGAAACGGCATGGCAGTGGGCATAGGCAGGAGCATGGGCATGGGCACGGGCCGTGCTAGTGGGCATGGGAATGGCAGCAGCAACCCGGGGAGCAAAAGTTTTTAATTTGCTTAGACGCGACGGCAAGTCTGCCTGCCGCTAGCAGCTAGAGCGTCTAACTTGGAACTTGGAGCCTCCTCGAGAGAGCGTCGAGCCTGATCCTAGGAGAATCGGGCGGCTTAGGCCCTGGCTATAGCCTCTGCAGCTTAAAGCAGATTAAATTATCGCATTTTTCTCCTTATTTTTATTCTGTCCTGCTCCGGCTCCGTCTCCGGCTCCTGCTCCTGCTCTAGATCCTGTTTCTGCTCCCGCTGGCTGATTCGATTTTTTGCCAAGTAAAAAAGAACAAAAAAAAGAAAGCAACAACCCGACGAAAAGAAAATCGGTGGGCAGGCGGCAAAAGTTCGAATAAATTGAGTGAAAGTTTGCATTTGCCTTAAACATTTTCGTTGCTTTCTGTGTGTGTAGGCAGCACATGGAATCAACTTGAAAATTTATGTTCCCCATTGGCCCAGGTGTAGATGGCTTTCATCTTTTCACATTTTTCGTGATTCTCGGGCTATAAGGATTTTTTTTGGGTTTTTTTGTTTAGAAATAAGTTTGCCACTCTCCGAATCCGAAGCCACGACGACATGCATTTATAAGAAGATCGAATTCTGGATACTTTGGGTTTGCTTGTCTTGAATTAAGTTTGTTTTTTTTCGTGATGTATCTTTTAGGTTTGTTTGAAAACTGATTATTTTCTGGGATTTGTTATAGGTTCTAAGGGTTTGATTTTACTTTTTAAATTTGTGGTTTTTTACTTTAAGAACATTAGGTATGCCTTGAATAATACAATTAAAGAAAAACTCCGATTATCTCTGGTTATATTTATAACTCTTAAAAGATAAAGAGTTTTCACTCTGAGAACTCAAAGCTTTTGCTCCAGAACTAACTCTATGTTCAATGTGAGTTTTCTTTCCTTAAATAAATATTTAATTAAATATTATTTCCTTTAAATGTATAGTTTAATTTGTGGTATTTTTAGTGTACAAGTCAGGTGTATTTGTTGGTGTGAAAAGGGAACCCTTGGCCTGATCTGTTGCTTTATTTAAGAGTTGCGTTCCCTTAATTGTTACATTCCTGTCAGCAACAGTCTCAAGGCACACACACACCCGCACACACACACACTCACACACGCACACACACCCGCACCGAAACTTACTAATTGAATTATTGCGCCCCGGAAAATATGCTACGCTCTTGCAGTTGCCAACGAATCAATTCACTTTTCCAGTTGGCGTCTCACTTTTCATTGTTTACATTTCACTGGCAAACTATCGCTGTATTTTCTTCGTTTTCTGGTAGTTGTTTTTCTTTTTTTTTTGTGTCGTCAATTGAGAACCAAAAA
>JAEIIU010044016.1:0-20584 GCA_018874675.1 Drosophila baimaii
TACATAGGGGGGGAGGGGGTCAAAAATCACCAAAAACGTGATTACGTAATATATGGACAGCCCCTTATATTCTTTTATTTTTAAAAAGCAGTTATATTTTTATTTAGTTAATTTACAATTTCTTATAATTTTTAAATACTCCAAACTCTTTTTTTTCTATGTGTAGCTAACACAAAATATATTGTTATTGAGGTTGCCAAAAAGGGGAAAAGGGGCTAAGCGGGGGCGATGTGGGTTCTACGGGTAGATATATGTACATAAATATATACATATATATGTACATACATATGCTATATGCTATCTGCTATATGCTGCTCGTGATGCTGGAGACCCGGAGGCTGTGGTGGCTTCTTCTTCTGCGCTGCACTGCATCTTTATCATCTTCTCTCTCAGCTTCTTATGTTTTTTTTTCCTGTTTTTTTTTTGACTGGGCATTGTTTTCGTTTTTTTTTTTGTGTTTTGGTTCATGGCCCATTAGCTGCATTTGCGCGGCTTTTGTTTTGGGGGGCCAGTTTCTCTCCAGGGCTCGCTCTGCGTTACTCAGGAGAAGCCTTGTTTATGTGGCACTCGGGGCAGTCAGGAGAAGAGAATATTGCGCGCCAAAAACGCCACGAAAAATCGAAGCCAAGCCAATGCGCGCGCCTTCAAGATATACCTACATATATATAGAGGGGGGCGGGGGGTAGAGCTTATCATTAAACAAAAGACTCAGAACGCAAACGCGAACGCAAGATGCCCCAAAAGCCGCTTAGGGCTTTGGGGATCTTCTTCAGCCTCCTGCAGCACATACACACACACAGAAAGAATATACCGCCATAAATCGGTCATAAATTGGCTGTCTCTTAGCCTCTTTTGAGGATTTAAAATATGAATTTATGATATTAACATATGTTAAGCTGTGCTACTTAAGAGTTACCAAAAGTAATACGCTTAACTACGTTTTTGGAACATTATTTTAGAGTTTATTTCAACTAAGAGCAGTCAAAATTTGGTATTTTCTTTTTTTATGCGCCTATGACACTGTAGGGCTTTTCATGGGAGTCTTCAAAGAAACCAAAGTGTTTCACGCACTTTCTCTATACAAATTTAATGTAAATATAATAATAAATAATATCATTTCAATATAAACAAACATTTTCATTAAAAAGAATAGACAGACCACAAGCAAAAAAAAAAAACAAAATACCAGAAAGACTGCAAGTATTTGCATGAACTAAAATCATATCTAACATTTTATGTCTATCCTCGATAGCTTACATTTAGGGGATTTTATATATCAAATTATAAAATAATTCAAATTATAATTATAATTACCTTCTGTCAATTGGTTAATCAGTTTTAATAAATTCTTGGAAAATCCTCTTATAGGTTTCGGTTTATATGTACTTTGGGCCTGTTAATTCCTATGCGGTTATGACACTGTGGCAAAATTTTCATAAATTAGTTCGACATTACCAAGCATAGAGTTATGAACATGACACTTTAAATGCATTTTTAAGGATCTGTTTTAATGCATTATTAAATTAAGAGATTGCATAGACCCTTTTTAATGCATTATTAAATTAAGAAAATGTATGCATGTATTTATAGATGTAAAAAATACAGGAAAATTTGTAATTATTATACAACTTCACAACCTAATCCTGTGTTTCCTAAAACCTCATTTCAGCTCACTTAAACCAAGTAAGTTAGTAGATTTTTTTTGCCTTAAACTACAAGAACTAAAAATCAATAAATTTAACAGTATTAATCAGTTAAATAATGAATGTATTTGGTTTGTATTTATTATTTCCCCATGTGACCCCTTATTTCTTCACATTTAAGTGCCTGCAAATTGTTGGCGGCTTCCAAGACTTCCAAACTTTTGACAATTATGATAATTCTTATGCGCAGTTTCTTAGGCTTTTTGCTGGCTGTTTGTCGTGCAACAAATTGTGGCAATTACTTTGGCATTCTCACACACAAGCACACACTCACACACACACACACACCTGGCTGCCTGCACCTGCAGCTGCCGCACAGCGCACTCTGGCTAATTAAATTGAAATGTAAAAATTTGAAATTCATTTGCTGCTGAAAAATCACTTGACGCATTCACATCGATTTTCCGCTGCTGCTGCTGCGGCTGGCAATTTGCAATTTTCCACGAGAACGGCTCATTATGACCAGGCCTCCAGAAAGTGGGCGCAGTTGGGGTATTTTTAAGGGGGGGCGTGCCAGTGGGCAGTTAGTGCAGGAAGGTCGCCTCCAGTCACCGCAGTTGATCTACATTTAGACGGTTGCCCAATTGGCCTCTGGTTTGGCTTCGATTCGTTACGCCTGGTTGGATCAGGTGGAGACCAGAGATTGGCAGGGATTGGAAATGGCCAGCAGAGAAGGGTGCCTGAGGCTGGGCACTCCTTCGATCCCACTCCCTGATATATATATATATATATATATATATAGCTAAGCATTAGCTGTGGCTTAAGTCTTGGAGAAAATTAGAACAATTTTTTTTCTCTAAAGAAATATGTCAAAAACTATTATCCTTTTTTGGAATGTATATTAAGAGTTCCTGCTCTTTAAACTTAATTTATAATCTCCATTATTCTTTGGTCTTAACTCCGCCTGATTGCCCTATCAACACATTAACTCATTTCGCTTGCAATTAACCCTCTGAAAAAAAACCTGAAAACCCTTTAAGCCCTTTAAAAATGCCTGTCAAGTTCCTGGCCACTTGTTTCAATTTTTGGCCAACCATCTGCATTTCCATCTGCATTGGCAGGACCTGCTCGCCTCAAGTTTAAAGTGCAAGCTGTAGGGGGAAAAGGATAAAAACAAGCAGCTGGTTTTTTGTTTGCTTTTTCGAAGCCAAAAACTTGGGGGTACCTCCTGGCAGGACTCGAGCCCAATCGCCAATTTATGTGCACAAATTAAAGAGCCCAAAAAGAGAGAGAGAAGTAGGAAAAGGCTGTCTAAGATACACAGAGAAATAAAATTAAATTCAATTAAATATTTGCAAATACAGCTAACTAAGAGTCCTCTCTGGTTACCTCTTTTTTTTAAGTGCAGCAAAACAACAACAACAACAAAAAACAGCAGCAGCAGCAACATAAAGGCAATCAAAAGGCTGCCACATAAATTTATGAGCTGCGTCAGCCAAATCCCCGCTCGCTCGCTGTCCATGGAAGGAACCTGGCTAAAAAGCGAGGCTATCGCTGGAATACATGGACATGGACGCGTGCTGCTCCGTAAAAGGGGTACCGGAGGAGAGGCGAGAGGCTCCCGGGGGGATTTGGAGGGGAAGGAGATCCGAGAGCGCGCGCGCTCATAAAACTCGTAACCAGGAAAAGGAGCCTTCTCTGGAGCCAAAACTGGTTTTGGCCTAACTCCAACTCCTTTATGCTGGTCCCGACTTTCCCTGCTCCCTGCTCCCAGCTCCCTGCTCCCTCCTCCCTGCTCCCTGCTCCCTGCTCCATGCTCCTTGCTCCCTGCTCCCTGCACACTGCTCCCTGCTCCCTGCTCCCTGCTCCCTGCTCCCTGCTCTCTGCTCCCTGATCCCTGCTCCCTGCTCCCTGCTCCCGACTTCCCTGCTCCCTGCTCTCTGCTCCCTGCTCCCTGGTCCCTGGTCCCTGCTCCCTTCTCCCTGCACCCTGCTCCCTGCTCCCTACTCCCTCCTCCCTCTCCTGGCTAAATTTAGCACGAGCTAGCCATCAAGAGCTCAGCTGGCTAAGAGTAGAGTCAAGAAGGAGCTGTTAAGCTGAAAAGCTGGCAATAAGGGCCTCGGCCAAAATAGTTTTTTGGACTTTGTACGCCAGCTAGCTTGTTGTTTGCCAGCTTGTTGTTATTGTTGTTGTTGTTGCTGTTGTTATTGTTATTATTGTTGTTGTTGTTGTTGTTGTTGTTATTTTCTTGGCTGGTTTAGGCCATTTGCGCGCCATTTTTCAGGCCCAAAGCAATTGCAGTTGGAGTTGGAGTTGAAGTTGCAGTTGCCCATCTAAGTACGTGTATGGATGGGGCTGTACATATGCCCAAAGTTGGACATTGGCCACTGAAGAGGGCACTCACATCGGTGGCCAAGTAGGGATGGAGAAGCCCAGAATATATATACTTTGGACTTGGGGCCCTCCAAGAACTTGAGGAAATTCAAGATTTTTAAGAGGGAAATTATACAAAATAACAAAAAGTTCAGTAAATAAATGAAGTTATTTTAATAACTCTTAAATAAATAAAGACGTATAAGGTTACTTGTTAAAACGAAACAATAAACTAACAAGTGCTTGTGCATCATTATTTTGTAATTATTTCTATTGCTAATTAAATAATTTCCCTTTTTTATATTTGTCTGCAGTTTATTAAAAAAAATTAAAAAAATAAGCTGAAAACTGTGTCTTTAACATGTCCATTACATTTAAGGCTTCTTTTCTTTGGGGTTTCAGGCTTAAATCATTTTAATATTTATTTATGTATATTATTTAATTTGGGTTTTAAATTTTAGTAGACATATAGTACTATATTTCTTGGATTCAGGCTAATTGTTAAAGCAAAACAAAAAAAAATAAATCGGTTTACTCTAAGGTGAAAATATATTTCACATTATTTTTTTTATCATTTTGTAATTTATGTATGGAGTTGGACTAACTTTTTAGACTTTTGTAATTTATTTACCACTTTGAAATCATATATGTATTAATGATACTTTATCCACCTTAATGCTTCTGTTAAAGAATAATAATTATAATATGTATTCAGAATTTTATTTTTCATAAATAGAAAGCTTGTTTTAAAGAGTAATTTTTGTTAAGATTATGTGGTTCCATCTTACAGAATTCAACTTCAAAATTCGATTACAGAAACCTTTAAGGAACTAACGCAGACATCACCCAAAGCTTGTTTTATTTACCTTTTTTTTAAGCTTAAATAATTTTTAATATAGTTTTTAACGTTTTCTATAAAATTTTGAATATAATATATACATGAAATATTTATTATATTGGTAGTATCTTAAGTGTAACCTGGACATTACCTAAGTCTGGTTTTGTTAACCTTTTAATTACCTTAAATAATTTTTTAATCTAGTTTTCAAAGCACCGAAGATGTTAACTATAACATTATTAATGTAATATATTAATAAAATATTATAATATTGATAGTATTTACTATATTGGTAGTATCTTAATCCCAACTGGGCTTGGTCTTTCTGGTATTGGTATTAGTACTCTTTGAGGTTTTGTTTGTCTCTTTTTTTTCTGTTTATTTATTTTGTTTGTTGGCGTTGACTTGCCTTTCGATTCGTTTGCTTTGGCTTTGGCTTTGCTTTGGTTCCTTCGCCTGTTTGTTTGTTTATTTGTTTTGGTCTGGTTTTGGCGCGTGGACTGTACCCAGATCAACATCGCAACTGCAGCAGCAACTGCAGCAGCAGCAGCAGCAGCAGCAGCAGCAGCAGCAGCATTTGCAGCACGTTGCACTGGGCTGGCTGCTGTGCAGGCAGCTTAATTGACGCGGCAGGCAACGTCGTCAATTAATAATGGCAACAACGGACCGGGCCAACTCCACTGGCCACTCTCCACTGGCCACTCTCCACTCTCCGCTCCCTTTCTCCGATTTCCTTGGCTTTTCTCCGGAGACACTGCCGCGACAAGCAGCATAAATTGCAGTTGCCATTAACAACAACAGCAGCAGCAGCAGCCGCAGCAGCCGCAGCAAGCAAGCAGCAACTGCAGCAGCAGCAACATCAACGAGTCAATGGAAAATTTATGTCTGACTCGTGCCCAAGTCAACGGCTAAGCACTCTGAGAAACTACACTTTAATTACAAATATAAACCTTAAAAAAATATTAATTATATTATATTTATGAAAGATAATAAAAATAAAACTATTTGCCTGAAAAGACTGCTCATAAACTGCCTTTCTACTCTTGGGAATTTAAGTCTTGTGAATTATCCCAAATTCCTCCAAGTGTTAGCTGAACCCCTCGAGCAAAGCCCAACCAGGCCAATACTTGGCCAGTTATCGACAGTTTGGCCCGGTCATCGTCATCGTCTCATCATCATCCTCGTCATCGGGCATGACATGAGCCTTCGCCTCAGTGATTCCCAAATGAAGGAATGTGATTGCAGATCAAATTACTTCAAAAAAAAAAAAAAGTGAAGGCACAAAAGAAGCAGCAGAGTTCTTTAGGAGTCACATCCTTTGTGCTGGCTAAACCCATAGCCTGATGCTGCCTAATGGGATTAGACTCATCGCTAGGGATGACACTCTCCCCCTACAAAAAAAAAATATATATAAAAAGAGATCCCTGCCTCAGGTATCCTTAATTTTTGAGATAAGTATATTAGTGACTGAAAGCATTGCAACTTGAAGATTAAGTCCTTTTGTCTCCTAAGAGGATTTCCAAAAATATTCTCCATAAAGGTGATGCTTAACCCCTGTAAGCTGAACCTCACCCTTAACCATTAATTAGTTTGTTTTTCAGTTTTTTTTATTACGACTTAAGGTTAATTAATTGTTTTTAGGGTAATTATGTGTAATTGCAAATAAGCTTCTATGAATGCATAGAAGTCTAATAAACTCATTTAGTAATAAGTAAATTATTCACTCACCCAGTAAATTTCAATAACTTAATTAGCATTTATATAAAAGCTAGAAAATATAACTTTAGCGCATTTTTAAGGCATATAATAAGCTTATAATAAATTTGGAAAGGTGGTATAAATTATAAAAAATCTAGCCAAGCCTTAATTACAGTGTCATAGCCTTTTAAACTATTTTAAAATAAATCAAAAACATTATTCATTTGTATTTCCTGTAAGCCCCTGTAATTTTACGTTCAGATTGTAATAAAAATTGGAAATATGTCATTGAATATAACGATTTAATTTTAGTATGCAGCAAAACATTAATTACAGTTTCATAACCTCATTAATAAATCAAGAATTTTATTTCCCTAAGACCCTACCTACATTCAGATTATAATTCAAAAAGTATCATAAAACATAACAATTGTCTGTCACAATGCAGCACAATATTAGTTGCAGTGTCATAACCTAATAAGCTCTTCAATATTACATATTTATCCTTATTTACTTGGAACCCATTGGATTGGAACCGATTGGATTTAAAATACAAATTCGTATTAATCAAAGTCATAAAATAGAAGAAATATCCTACTGTAGCAATAAAAATTCCAATGTCATAACCTCTTCAATAATAATTATAAAAAAAAACTATATACATATATGATTATTTCCTTAATTTCCTGGCAATTTTCTGAGCAGATTCTAGTTAATCTATTTCAAATGTTTTACTATATAAGATAAGAGGAGTGTAGAAAATCATTAATTACAGTATCATAACCTATTCAATAACAACAAAATACCATCCGCCTATGATAAATTCCTTAAATTCCAAGCCATTTTCTGAGCGGATTAAAGTAAAACAATGCAAAATGTCTCACAACAAAAGAAACTATTTTAACACTGTAGAAAAACATAAATTACAGTGTCATAACCTATACATTACAATTTATAGAAAGCGCCTCTTCCTTTTTTCTGAGCGGATTAAAAATTCAAATTCAAATAAAATAATTAAGCAAACTACAATATTATTTGCAGTGTCATATAAGCTTATTAACTTATTGATAATAAATATGAAATGCTTTATTTATTATTGCTAACTTGAAAACCAGGTAATTTTTTCAATCAAATCCACATATTAACCACAAAATATTTTTGTATTTTTTTTTTTCAATCTTTTTCTACAAAATTAGTACAAAATATGCAACCGAAATAAAATTCGCAACAAAGAGTCTCTCCTTCCCGGAGCTGCCTTTCTCTTTCGCCAGATTAGAATGGCTGGATGTCTTCCAGCTCCAGCTTCAGCTCCATCCCCAGCTCCATCCCCAGCTCCTTCTCGTCTTCCCCCACAGATTCCCCGCCTGCCGCTTGGCTAATTACAAGGCTAATCAAAGCCCGATGCGAGTCAATTAAGATACGGCGGCGATCCGTGATCGGGAGCTCCAATGAGGATCTCCAGCCAGCCAATGACAATTGCTGTGCCCGTGGCGCAGGGAGAGGGAGCTGTGCTGTGTGGAGGGAATGCGAGCCGCTTTTGGGTGCAGTGCAGCTGCTGGACAACCGGTTTGGCGCGTGCTCTGTGCTCCCTGCTCCTTGCTCTACCTTACCCTCTCGAGCTCCACAATCTCCTGCCACTCATCGCCTCTCCTCTTCTCTTGTTTTGTGTTTTGCACAAATGAATTAATTAAAGACGACGACGACGCTGATGGCGAGGGGACCCCAGGGACCAGATCAGATCAGCTTGACCAGCATGGGAGCAGCTGCTGCTCTAGAAGTACTCCTTGGACAGGCGAGTGCGCTCCGCGGTCTTTCGCCTGTTGGACACGCCATCCGACTCGTCCATCATGCTCTCCAGCATGCGCGTCTGGCGAGGATTCAGCTGCGCCAGGTGGATGTCCCGCGTGGCCCGAAATTGGCCGCAATTGTACAGATGCTCGTTCTCCAAGCGCAGATAGTTCCAGATGAAGCGTCTAAAGGGGGGCATGGGGGGAGGGACAAGACAGGACAGGGGCTACACTCAACAAAAAAAAAAAGGAGAAAGAAAACATGAGCCTAGGAGAAAAGCGCCTTTGGCTAAGGTTCCTGGCCAGTTAAGAGGGAATTGAGTTGCCACAAAGGCTAACCAAGAAAGGCGCTTCTCCCGAGCTCCCACTCCTCACCCGCTCTCATCTCCCCACCCTCCTCTCACCTAGTAATCTCCGCAATACTGGTTATAGTCCGTAGATTGTACGGCATTATCAGGTTCCCATAGAGCAATGCAAACTCCACGGCCCACAGCCAACGGAGACAGAAATTCTCCACAATCACAAAGTAGTAGAAGGCCTGCGGATAGACGAGCTGCTCGCGCAGAAAGATCCGCGGCCCATCCATGATCTGGAAGAGGCCAAAGTCACGCAGCACATCCCACATATAGCCATAGGTGCTGGCCACCACGTTGCTCACGAGAAAGAGCCACGTATACGGATCCCTCATGGTGTTGTCCTGCCAACCTGCGGATGAATGGATGGGATCAGTGGGATCAGTCAGTCAGCGCGGTGATTGCGACCAGCTCCTACTACCATCCTGCGATCTCTCGCGCAACGAATCGAAGAGGACCACCAGAAAGGACATCGAGTATTTGCCGGCATTGATCAGATACACCACCGACTTGCTGCCACTGTCCCGGAAGCGACGCAGGCACTGGGCGAACCGAAACCAGGCGGGCAGGCATCGCACAATCGCCACCATTGCGTCCATGTGGAAGCAGGCCACATGGTGCTCGTCCCGCAGCCAGCAGAGCGCATAGAAGCGCACCATGTAGTAGTGGTCCACCAGGCAGTTGACCAGCGAATTCAGCTGATCGCCCATCCAGAAGTCCGCAAAGCCCACATAGTGCAGCGGGGCGGTGATCACGCGGCCCAGCAGCTTGATGGTCCACCAGCGAGCGGGCCAGTTGAGGATGGGCAGCGGCACCACCAGCAGGCCCGTCATTGTGAGGATTAGGGCCAGTGGAAAGACAAAGGGATCGCGCAGGCGCATGGCCTCATGATGGAGGAAACCCAGCATGGACAGCGTCCACATGATGCCAAAGATGCTGGCTATCTCCAGGAAGCGCGCCGGCTGCAGGTGATTCCGGGGATCGATCTCAAAGATCAGGATGTGATTGACGCCCGCCCGCTGCCATCCGGCCACATTGGCAGCCATGTACATGTTGAAGATCACCCAGGTGAGGGGACCGCGATACAGGCTCATGAACGTGGCCCTGTCATCAGCGGGCGGAGTTCGCTTCCAATCTGCGGGGGTGGGAGGATAGCGAAGCAATCAGGGAGGGACACCCTCAAGTGGAGACCACACACACACACACACAACCTACAACTGATCAGGGTGCCCAGGAAGAGCATCAGCAGCATGCCCAGAACGAATCCAGCCCGAAAAATGCTAATCTCTGACGATGGTCTGCCCAGTGGCGGCACCCGTAGCTTGGCCATGGCCAAGGATCGATTCCCGCCGGCCAAATGCAACGTGTACAGGTCCTCCACCTCCCGGATCATGCGCTGCAGGAAGCGGCCGTCCGTGAAGACAGCGTCCAGGACATTCGCATCGAACCACAGGCCAGCGGCCGTGGAGCGCAGATTCTTGTCGTACTTCTTGCAGATCTTCCGGAATCCGGTCTCGTTCAGTGACTGATAGTTCTGGATGAGCACCAGCATCAGGTAGAACTCGCTGTAGGCGGTGCTCAGCTGGCCGTGGGTCTTCGTCTTCTTGGGCGCCGTCAGATCCACCGGCCCCTGATGGGCGGCCCCCCTCTGACTCCGATTGCTCTGCTGCGACAGCATGGAGGCCTCGCTGCCCGTGTAGCCGGGTGCCCGGGAGTGCGCCAGCAGCTGGAGCTTGAGGTGGCCATGCTTGCGCTTTGCCTCCATGAGCTTCTCCATGAAAAAGTTGTCCACCCGCGTCAACTCCAGCTGACACTGCTGGAGGAAACGCTCCTCGAAGGCCCTGTAGTAGCTCTGGATCTCGTAGTCGGAGGCGATGAGGGATGAGGGCGCATCCTCCAGGGCCAGCTTGATCATGTGCTTGAGTGCCTTTGGCGGGGGAAGGTAGGGGTAGGGAAGGTTATATCAAAGACAACCACTGGAGGGCAGGGCAGGACACTCTCTGTCCAGCTTACCCCATATCGCATATACTGCTCGCGCCATTCGACCGTCAGATGGGACTCGAAGGTCTTGCCGAACTTCATCACCCCCCCCAAAAGGCGTGGTTCTACGGCTCTGCACTCGCTCCGTCAGCTATCCGGCCCGTAACACACGTCGTATTCGTCAGCTGCTACGAGTTCTGACATCTTTCTCCAGGGAGTATCTATCTATCTACTTAACCATATATGTATGTATCTGGGGTTTCTTGGGGATATTCGAAGCGATGTATAACCCTATCTCGGAGTAATATGATGTTGTATTGTAAACAATTTTAAGATAAGATATTTCTCATAGAAAAAACTATGTTTTCTTGTTCAAATAATATTATTTTTTAAGTTGCTAACTATTTTTAAAGCATATCCTGCTTAGAAGGTCCTTTTAAGACCTGTTAACCTTACCTTGTTCTTATACTTTTAGGCTTTTTAGGCAATTCAAAGGGTTAAACATACCTGAAAGTAAACAAAAAACAGGTTTTAAGATTATTTAATTATGTCTTTTATAAGAATTAAATAAACCAAGTTTAACAATTGATATAAAAAGTGTATATAAAACAAGTACGAAAAGCTAATTTCGGGCGGAACCGAAGTTGACACACTTGCAGATAATTTATTACTTATAAAACAACATTTTGATACTAAGAGAATAAATTACACGAAACACCCTGTTTCACATATATGTTTATATGGAAACTATCAAAAATAGTTGGCCGATTTTAATGAAAATTGTATCAAAATGGTATATATAAACCGACAGACCGACGGACATGGCTAGATGGAGTCGGCTGGTGATGCTGATCAAGAATAAATATACTTTATGGGGTCGGAGATGACTCCTTCATTGCGTTGCAAACATCATGGCAAAATTACAATAATATAAAATGTATATAAAATATAATTTCCCTTAAATTCTGACTTTGAATACCTTTTTCTCTTAAATAAAAGATAGCTTATTTCAAAAAACTAAATACAAATCCCAGTGGAATACATTTCTGATATAAAAATAAATCCAAGTCAGCGCCAGACAAGCGGAGGAACCCTTGAATAAGTGACTTTCGCCACTTCCCTCGATTGTGATTCACTTCCTCCGATCTCATTATGCGTTCGCACGCTGTTCTCTGTTCGTTCTCCATGGTGTCTTCCTGTCCAGCCCAAGCCACAGCCCAGGCCAAAGCCAAGACCATCCATGACGGGTGAGTGAGTCACTGAAGAACCTACACACAGAGAGCTCTAACCTCCGGAACTCACTTATCTCACTTATCAGTTGCTTCCGATTAGCCATGTGTCCACAAGGTAATATAAATAATAACAACAATAATAAAATTAAATACAAAATAAAAAGTAAAGAAAACAAGTAAATAAAAAATATAGAAAAAAAAAAAAGATATCCAGACTTGGGCTCGTCCGGGAGTTGAACCCGGGACCTCTCGCACCCGAAGCGAGAATCATACCCCTAGACCAACGAGCCGGCTCTGACGACTGCGAACTTTTTTCCTAACACTTTTGACCCATAACTCTCTCTCTCTCTCTCTCTCTGTGGAAAATGAAGAGCAGAATGCTCTCTTCCCAATGCTCTCTCCTTAACTTTCTTCGCTCTTGGGATCTTGCGGGGCTTCTGGGAGGGCCGCTCGAGGGCCGCTCGAGGGTGACGACGATCAGCCGCCGCGCCGCCCACGACAAAAACAAAAGAGCTGGGGGACGGCGGCTAGAATGGCAACCGCAAAGTACAACAAATTGCAACAACAACAAAAAAAATAAATAAAATAATAAAGAAAGCAAGCCAGGGATAAACAATTCCCAAGAGCACCTCTTTTTTTGTTGTTCTTCTTCTTCTGGGGAAGGGGCTGCCCTATTACGCAACAGTTTGCACGCTACACGGAGCGAAAAAAGGGGTAAGTAAATATAAATAACAAACCAATGTCTCTACATTTTATTTAAAATAATTGAAGTTGTTTTTACTTTGTAATTTTGTAGAAGCTGTATTCTTGAAGACTCTTTTGTGCTCATTTCTTGTAGATTTTGTTAGGTTTCATTAGAAAACAAAATAAAAACGAATTATTTATGATCTGTTAATGTTGAATTTTCTAGATTTACTTAGATTTCGTTAGAAAAAAGCATTCAAAACTAATTAATTATAATTTTTCAGTATTACATTATCTTAGAAATCCAGTTTTTAAGGGCTTCCCTCAAAAAAAATAAAAGAAATTATTTAAGTTTCTTCTAAAAACATGAATATGTTTTACACTACACAAAATATATTCCTATTTGATAATAATAAAATGTGCAATTTGTAATTTGAAAGTTGTGTACAATATTCATTTCTTGTATACATCTTTAATATTTAAATAACTTATAGTATTTAAACATATATTAAGCTTACTAAAAATGTAAATATTTCATAGTATTTAAGAATCAATTTTTAAGTAACCTCCGTTTAATGAAATCATAATAAGTATAATAAGTTTCTTCAAGAAAACATATTTTTAGCAATTTAAAGACTGTATACAAGCTATAAGCTGATAATTATTATTTATTTATTAATTATTTTATTATTATTTTATACCTTTTTTGTGGTTCTGAGTGGCTTTACCAAAACAACTTATTATAGATGTTGTAATATTTTAAATATAAAACATTTTGTATGTACATAAATACATATATATATATATATTTATATGTAATACTTGTTTAAAGCTTAATTTTCTCAAGCACCAAGTTTTTGAGTGACTTCTACAATACAATAAAATATAATAAATTAAATTAGTTACATCTAAAAACAATTAGATTTTGTAATTTAAAGATGTAATTTTATAATGTAAATCAAATTTAACTACTTTATTTAGGTTATAATTTAATAATTTAAATCGATTTACTCATTCCTGGTTCTGTGTTGGTTGACAGAATAATTTATGAGCCACGCGAGGCCGTGAAACAATTAATTGACAAAAAAAAGAAACCAGCAGCAACCGCAAATCGATTTGTTACTTTTTTGTACCATTTAACCCGAAGCCTTTTGGGTATAAAAAATATATATATATACATATGTATGTATATATAATACAGTGTGATTGGGGTCGCAGGGTAGCGCCCCTTTTGCGGCCAATTGGAATTCGGGTTGAGATTCAGATTCGTAATTAATTAGCGGCCTGGGCGAGGCCTGAAGCTAGACAAATTGTCCAGAGGTTTGGTCTCTTTTGGACTAGACTTGGAATTTTGTACCCTGTAAAAGCGATTTGTTCTCTAGTAATATATATATATTTTTTTATATGTATATATAAAGGTATAAAGATAGTAAATTAAGTTGTCAGAGTCAATCATTGGGGTGGAGCAAAAAAAAAAAACAATTTTCTTTTGGCATAAAAAGAAGGCTTCCGTAGAGAACTAATACTGATAAAGGGTTTACAAATAAAGAGTTTAATGAACTCCTAATGCTTAAATAATCTTTTTTTATTATTTAATTTAATTTAATTAAAAGAAATTCAAGTCGGAAAAAGACCTCTCCAGGGAATTACCACACAATTGCATTTAAGAAAAGTATTATAATTATAAAAGTATGATCTTAACAATACTCTGAGCCTTACACAATTCCAGTAAGCTATTAAAATAATGCTTTCTTTGTACACCTCACAATTAAGTATATTGTTATTAATAAGACATAATCTGCACACACACACACACACACACACAGCCAGGGTAAAGAGGAAACCCAGCCCATATCATCTGCCCGCAACAAGAATATCCAGAATCCAGTTGGCCATTTTTGCAATCAATCAATTAGTGGGGACGATCGCTTCCTCTGGCCACTGCAGCTCGCAGACAATGTGTGGCGCCAAAGCGGAAGCACACCACTGGGCAGGAGGAGGAGGAGGAGGAGCAGCAGCAGCAGCAGCAGGAGGACCCAGTGCCAACATCCGTTTTGATTGGGCCAGGCCAACAATCATGGCTAGCTAGAACTTGTGCAACTTCCGCGCGCGAGCAATGGAAATTATGGCATCGCCTGGCTCCGACTTGGACTCCAAACCACCAACTACCAGCTACCAGCTACCAGCTACCAGCTCCGGCTGTAATTACAAATGTCAGTGCCTCAATTGGCAATTGACAATGCGTAATTGGCTAATTGAATTGCCATTGATCGCTGGATTGAAAGCCGAGCGCGCACACACAGTCGCAGTAACTGCCACATCCGATCATCCATCTTGGCCGGACCATGTCCGTTGCCCCCCCTCATAATTAATCATCCCAAAAATCTCTCACACAAAACATGGGCAATCTTTGGTGGTGGTCCAGTGCCCTCTGATCCCCCTGGCTGTGGGTGGTTCTCCGCTCCAAAATGCTGGCTAATGACGCCCCCGTCCAGAAAACCCAAAGAGATAGATCGAAAAAAAAAAATCTCAAAAAGAGACCACACATCATCATCATCATCATCTCAACTCTCTCGGGGCTTTTCTGGGGATTTCTGTACACTTTTCCAAAGCCATGCGGGATGCTGCATAGGGAAAGAGAGAGAGAGGTGGAGACATGAGCTGGGACGCAGTTGCTCTGAGAGCTGCAAGCTATCCCAATGGCCATCGACTCAAAACTCGATTTGGCCACCGAATTGCCTGCGAAAACTGGAGCAGGCTGGCGAATTTCGCTCACAAGCTGGCCACAGTGGGTTAAGTTAAGTGGTTAAGAGGTGTTAAAGTTTATGGTAATAGGGGAAGTATAGCATTTTAAACAAAGGGAAATAAGATGTTTAATAAAATGTATAGTACTTTAAATTAGATTAATATTTGCGAAAAACATGTAAAATATCTTGAAAGGGTTTTTAAAAAATATTATAAAGAAATTCTTGTAAAAATAGAACCCTTCAAAAGACACTTTAAGTTATTAAAGATGTTGTTAAAGAAGATTAAGTTAGTCATAAAATAACTGTAAAGCAGAGCCGTCATTGCCTGCCATGTACTAGCAAAACAGGAACAACAAACGTTAAAAAAAAATGTTCAAATCCTGATTTAAAGTTCTAAATCCATTATATTAGGGATCTCTAAACTGTTAATTATATTTCTAATATTATGTATAAAAATCTAAAATTATATTCACAAGAAAATTTGTTTTTAAATGTTGTAAAGAAATTCTTCAAAAATTCACTTTAAGACATTTAACGAAGTGATTACAAAATAAATGTAAAACAAAGCTGCTGTTGCCTGCAATGTACTAGCAAAGCAGGAACAACAAACGTAAAGCCGAATGTACATACGAGCTCTGATTTAGAGATCCGATTTATTTTCTTTAGGGATCTGTATACTCTTTAATTAAATTTCTTAAAATATAATAAATTCATTAAAATTTTAAATTAAACTCCTAAGAAAACTGTTTTTAAAAAATGTAACAAAATTCTTGTAAAAATTAGCTTCCACAAAATGCACTTTAAAACATTTAACATAATGTTAAATAAGTTATTACGGTAAAGCAAAGCTGCTGTTGCCTGCAATGTACTAGCAAAGCAGGAAAAACAGACGTTAAAACGAATGTAAGAGTTCTAATTTAGAGATCCGACTTCTTTTTTTTAGGAATCTGCATACAATAAGTATCTTAAATTATAATTTTAAATTATAAATAAAAAAAAATTTATATAATCCATTATCTGAAGAAAATAAAAAAATGTTTTAAAACAAAATGTAACCGCAGACCACTGTGCGAATACCCGCCAACCTGTTGTTGGACTCGAATATGATTATGTGGCCGTAAAAGGCCCAAAAGAAAGCATAGTGCCAAAATAGAAATTGAAATACTTGTCCAATAAAACCGAAAAATAAAAAGAAATAGAAAAGGAGCACACTCCCTGCTCTGAGCTCAGAGAATCGCAGACAATACAGGAAATGGGCATTATTCTGGGCCTGGCAATAACAATTACGCCGGCAATAACCATTACAATTACCACCACAACACTCACTTTGGAATTTCTAATCTCTGGCATTCGCCGGCAGTCGGCATTCGGCTTTCACCTTTATCTCTCTCTCTCTCGGCCCCGAAATTCAGACCGATTCTCGCTTTGAGCCAAAGTCTCGGCCACGGAAATGGTAATAGAAATGGAAATGAAAATGTAAATGGAAATGTAAATGCCGTGTAAATACACAGCGGCGAGTCGGCTAATTGAAAATGCAACGGCGGAAACAGCGGAAGTGCAGTGCACTCGGGCCTGAATTCCATTCGATTCGATTCGATTTGAATCGATTTCGGTTTGTCTTGTGATTGATTGTGTCTCAATTAGAGCCAAATTGCCCCGGCTGTGACACAACACAGCACTACACACACACAAAATAGGAAATGGAAAATGGGAAAACAAACTTGGATTCCTAATGAGAAGGCCCAGGGACAATCGGATCGATTAGCTAATGAGATCGGAGACAACGGATCGAGTTGGTTAACATGCAAATGGACATTTCGAAAGCAGAGTTTTTTTTTTTTTTTGGGAAGAAAACCAAACGGATAACGATAGTGTTAACAAACGAATTTGGGGCTTAAATGTATACACAAGTTGGTAAGTAAACATCTCTCTTAATCCGCTCTATGTAGGGACTTTTTGTAGGGTTTTCAATACAAAGTCAATCTCCCAAGAAAATACTTGAATATCCATTAAATATAATAATACATATTTCCTCTTTCTCTCTCTCTCTCTCTCTATATATATATATATTTAATATATTGTATCTTTTGCCAACTATGGCGACTGTTAATTGCTGTTCACAACTCATCAATTGCTCGGACAAACAAAAGACAAACTTTATTTAAATTCGGTAATTGTTGCCAGCACAGTCACGAAGTTAACAGCAGCGGCAGCAATATCATCATGGTCAGCATTGTTGTTTCAGGGCCAAAAAGCGAATGCTGGCGGGGTAACACCCGCATATTTAATTCCCATTCTGGCCCGTCTTCAATCTTGTTTCGGTAATTGTGTGGCAACAACAACGAATAGCGGACAACGGACAACGGACAGCGGACAACGGACAACGTACAACGGACAACATCATGTTCAGCCATTCGAAAGTTGTCCATGTTCAATGAACCTTTTAAATTGTTACCATTTCTTGTGAGCGCTCGCTCGAGTTCGTGTCCGCAGTCTTTCGTTTCATCGAAATTGAATTTCTATGTTCGCCGCTGGCTGTCGTGGAAATGTGGAAAAACGGTAGCCCAAATGGAAAGTGTTTTCCGCCCGGGGTTCCGTCTCTTCCCCCCCCCCAAACCCCATTTATGGCTCAATTAGTCCGTCTAATGAACTTGCCCACAGGGAAGGGGAGAATTCTGAATTCTGATTGCAATCCCATTCGGGACTACTTTTTAGGGTTAATACATATGAATATATGTATATATTATAGGTCACTCTTCATAAGTCATGACTGTTAATTACCTAAGGTTGCATAATGGGTTAAGTCAAGAACTCAATAACTCAGAATTTAATATTTTATATTAAATACAATAAATAAAATAATAAAATAAATATGCTTAAATCATAGAATATATATAATATATATTAGTATTTATTAGTTTTCACTTTTCCAGCTCATAAACAACCTATTTTTCAACAGCCAATGTGACCGTTCATGTTTTAGTTTTTCGATAAATTCAAATTTCGATAGGCAACTCATTAGAATAAGATAACTATCGACACAGGCGCTTCTGTAAGGTTTATCAACACTTATTTTAAACTTCATTGGGCTTATAAACACTTATTTTTTGATCAGTAATTCAGTATTCAGTATTGAGTAAACACTTCACATGACACACTTGTTTACTATTATATTTATTTATATATGTTAGTTATTTATTTTCAAAATTGCCATGCCATTCTGATCCCTCCTCAGTGTGGGCTTTAGGGGCCTGAGGGGTTTTCTCTTTCTTATAAGTAAATGCCCCATGAAACCTAAGGGAGGAAGTCTTTTTCTTTTGGCCCAAAAAAACAGCAATTCTTTTCACAGGCAATGCCTTCAAGCGGAACTGTCTTGGATCAACTTCTTCCTGTCTGCGCCGGCATTTTCATGTTTTAATTTATTTCTTTACTTATATGAACTATATTCATAATCGATTGCATTCAGATTTATTTCAATGATATAGAATAGAGTTTGAAATAATATTCTCTTGAAATCAGGCCTCTTTTCATCATTTTTTTTCGGGCAGACTCTAAAAAGTTTTCTCACATTCCTAATGACAGCCAATGGGCAGTCAGTCGGGCCACCGCGGGGAAATCATCATTTGCTTTTGGCCATAAATATCAAATTCATATTAGTTGCCAGCCAAGTGGAACCCCTTTTGGCTTATCGTGTGAACTAATCTGAGGGGAGTCGCTCTTGGAGTTGGAGTTGGAGTCTCGGAACTGGAGTCGTCGTCGTCGTCGTCGTCGTCGTAGCTGTGAAATGATGTGCGAGTCCGTGAGCATAGTTACTTCCCCTTTCCGGGGCTTCTTGGATATATATATATATATATATATATAAAGATATATATATACACTCGTATAGTATCATGGACCGATTGTTGACCGTCTCGTCTTCGCCGCTGAAATTGAAGCCCGGCCCAGGGAAATGGTGCGACTGCCTGTTATTTGCAGCTACTTTATTACACCACAAACCCAAGACCCAAGACGCTGGCGAAGAAGCGTCTTCTTGAAGGTTTCTGCCCTCTTCACTGAGTGTCCGTACACTGCGAGAAAATGTTGTATGATACAAAGATGGGAATACAAAAAGAAAAACCTAAAAACTCTTTACTTTTGAATGATAATCCTTATTTCTATCTTAGAAAATATCTTTTACTTTCACTAACAGACCTAAGCTGATGGTTGAGGACTTTTCTCTCAGTGTACCCCTTGCAGTATATGCTTTTTGTCGCCGAGGGTCCCTCTCTCGTCTCGTTGCAGTTGAGTGCCCCCGACTCCGTTCTGGCCAAAAGAAACACATTAAAAGCATATCAGGTGAAATCATCGGCCTGTTCTCAGCGTTTGTGTCAGTTGCTGCTGCAGGTTGCAAGTTGCAGGCTGGTGGTGTGGCAGGTTTGCCAGTTGCCATGCACTCAGCGGAAGACTCTTTGGCTTTGACCAACAATTTTTAGCCAAAAAAAAAAAGAAAAAGAGAGGGAGGGAGGGAGGTAGAAATAGAAAGAAAACAATCAGGCCTTGTTTGATCTCTGTCGCTGAAGATCTTTTGGCCACCACCAGACAATGGATCTGTGGATCCGAAATCAAAGCCGGCAACTGTCATCAGATGTCTTTGGGCTTTGGGTCTCTGGCTTTTTGGGGCTTGGCCCACGCGATTTGGCCACATTTGATTGCCATTGTCTTGTCGCGCTGATTTGTTTCCATTACCAGGCATTGTCTACGCCGCAGTCTGCGTCTCCGTCTCCACCTCCTCTTGTTTCTGTGCCAACAAGGGGTATATTCGGCTATTAGAGGGTCTTGGCAATAAACGGAGGCTTTCATGGTTACAACATTATATTCCCATTTTTTTTGTGGTTCGCGAAAGAGGTCTTGAATTTTACATATTTCATATATTCCAGCGTCTCTGCTCTTATATACCTATATACATTTATATATATTATATATTACCTATTATATTATATCTTTTCAGAACGAAAACGTAATGGAAAAATAATATAAAAGACAACATTAAAGCATATACTTATAACACAAGTTATACTTTTTTTGTCAGAAGGGAGAACATTTTGGATAAGCCTGCAACAGCCGAATCGATCTAGACAAACAAAAGAACAACAACAGAATGAGAGAGCAAATAAACTTTTTGTGCGTCGCTTCTTCCATGCATTTTGTTTTTATACCCTTGCAGGGTATTATAATTTTAGTCAGAAGTTTGCAACGCAGTGAAGGAGTCA
>JAEIIU010044018.1:0-14125 GCA_018874675.1 Drosophila baimaii
TAACTTTTATTTTGTAATTTTTTGCTTTTTTAATTATAACCGTTACAGTCCCTGGTTAAGACTCCATTAAATTACTATAACCTTGCAGGGTATTATAATTTTGCCATGATGTTTGCAACGCAGCGAAGGAGTCATCTCCGACCCTATAAGTATATATGTACATATGTATATTCTTCATCAGCATGTTTGATGTTTTTGGTCAGCGCTGATAGCAAAATAATAAAATGCTGTCTCTGAAATAAAATTGGTTATTTTAAAAGCTGTTTTTATTTATTATTGATTTATATTCCGTTGTAGGGCCTTAAAATATTAATATTAGCATTATAATATTAACGCAGCAAAGGGTCATTTAAAAAATACATAGTCTTATTGCCTTATTTCATGTCCTTTTTTAGGTGCTTAAGTACACATTTGTTTAGGTGTACACAAATTTCTTACATAACATTTTCTTACTTTTACTTGTTAGACTTGTAAGTTCTCTGAGTAATAATAATATTTATTCGAAAGGTAAACAAATTGCTTTTTATTTAAACCTAATAAATAATAAAATGTGTCTTATGATTTAGTAACATTAATATAATATTTATGAAACACAACTTTTTCACTTATTAGGCCAAGAATATCAATTAAGAACGTCAAAGGAAATAACAATTTTTGTTAGCTGAAAAAGAAAATATAAAGCGCCGGTGATGCATTGGTTCTTTCAGCTTCCACGGCTATTTCCGATAAGTTTTTCGGGAGTCGCCAGCAACCTTGTCGTCGCTCCAGTGATCCTTTGATCCGTGAAACTTTCCAAAAAGAATGCCACTGAAATTCAATGCCAAAGAGGCGTCTAAAATAAATCAACCAAAAAGTCTTTATTTACTTTACTCATCTTAGTACTTCTAGAGTCTTTGGTATGACGATGCTCTTTTGAGATTGCAGAAAGATCGTTCAGTACACGGCTATGTTTGGTGCCTATTTTCGCTATCTTGTAGCCCTCTCATCATATTTCTTATACACAATACTGGCAAGGAAAATCGATAACAATAAGCTGAGAAAGCATTTAATTTTTTTAACTCACCTGGCTTTCCCAAATATCCCAAATTCATGATGATATCCATTGAAGAGAAACAAAATGTGATTTTATATTTTCATTTTTATTGAAATCGCTTTTTACTCGTAATATTATTAGTTATTATATATATTGGTATGGATGTATTATCATGTATGTATATCGGCTTGCCATAATTAGGTATGTTCTGTGTATACGATTTCGTTTGCATTCTGTAATCGATTTAGTTTATATCCTATCTTTACCCTCATGCTTCCTCGGTGTCTGTTCAATTTCAAGACAATTTTGAACATTGAACACAATTAATTTCTGCAATTTATGCCTGCTCGATCCCTAATTGCGCACCTCAACGACCTTGCTGCACTCCAACGCGGGGTGTATGTTCGTTACAATCAGTTGATAAGTCTAATCGTGATGTTACTTAATGAATTAGGGTTAGCGTTACCCTTTTTACAGGTAAAGAACAAAGTCGGGAGTCGAAACACAATAGGGGCTGAGGTGGAACACCTGCAACCGCAACCGTTTGGTATTCTGTAATTTTTCTTGTTTCAGTCACAATTTTATATGCCCTTGCAGTTCGCTCTATGCTGATTTCACTTTCTGTTGTTATATGCTTTTTGGTTAATATAATGCTGCTTAATTTTAAGACATACACACTCATATAAGTTTGTTAATTTTTACAATTTTCCTTCTCCGTAAGAGCTGGCTCTGTGTGACGAACTACAAATATCCTTATGGTCCTCACACAGCGCCAGCTTCACAGCTCGAAAAAAACGAATTCAGATTCCGATGTATAGACTTAGATGTAGAGTTAAGTTTTTATCCATTATTAATTATCTCTTGTTCTTTTATAATTTTATTTAATAAAATTACTAACACTTTAGCTAATTACTACGCATTACTGTCTGCACTCGTCTCGTCCGCCCAACACTGAAACAGAATACATCGCTTATTTTCACATTAGTTAGGTGCTAAATCCCTCCGTTCCTTCGATCCTTGTCTTTACCCTAATCCTTATGACTACGTGTAGTTGTATGTGATAGTGTGTATATTACAAGGTGTGTTTCGTACGATTATAGGGGGTGTGTTTACGCTTACGTTCTCCGCAAAACTTACATATGCGCTCTCTAAGTATTATGCTAGTTAATATCTCAATAGTCAATAGTTTAGCTTTCGTTATAAATAGTTCAATAATAATTATAAACACAAGGGGCTGACAGAAGACGTTACGTTAAGACGTTTAAAGTCCGGCAATCATTTAGAACAAATCGAGCATACAAATCGGGAGTAAAATGCCAATTAAAACACAGTTAAAAAAAAAGTAACTAAACTCTAAGGTGACAGTAAGTATTGCTTATACAAATTAACATGGCAAACGGTAAGAACTAAATATTGCAGCGTAAGAACTAATCGTTAGGGACTAAGTTTAAAAAATGAGTAAAGTACATGTGGTTGCTTTTGCTTTCATTTCGATTCGAGTCAATTCGATTTCGGTTCGGCACACTTCAAGTTGTGAAATGAAATGTTTAGAAATATATATCACAATTTGTAAAAAGTTTTCAATGCTTTCTGCCCTTGAATAGATTCAACAGTTCAACATTATAAAATGAGTGGAAAGAGCTGAGTTAAAGGGGGGCTGTCTGCAAGGGATTTCTTTTGATTTTTGGCTATCCAAGTGAGGGATCCAGATAGGTGTAAATTCGAGCATTCGGTTCAGATACCTGTTTCACTTAAGAGAGTTGAGAGGGGGTTAGAGGAAGGGGTAAATAAGCGCTGATCCGTTAGTTAAAGCATAGTAAAGTATTCGTTCTTATATACACAAAGCAGTTACAGGGGTGAGGCGGCGACCGACGCACCTCTCGGCCTGTGAGAGGGGGCCAAACGCGGGACTGAGGACCCTCCTACAGAGGGTTTTAATCTTTTTACACTTAATCAACTCGCAGATTATCATCCGTACTTATCGTATGCATATTTTGCTCTTTAATACTCATCGTTCGACGTCGTCATATGTGTGCCTAAACAAACAGTATTATTCGGTTCGGTTAGTCGGCTAACCCGATCCCCTCTGATCCAGATTTACACTAAACATTACACACATGGACTAAACATACGCCTAGTGTTAGCCTAACTCAACATCAACATATATATTCCTGTTCCTGTGTACATACATATAAGAAGTTCTTCGGTTATTCGAGGGTTGCATTGTGACTAATACTAAACTTTAAGCGCGATTAAAGTTCATATTGTTTAGAGCGTTTGATGCTGGCTTTCTTTTCGAGTTGTTCTTGGGGTTTTGTGTGTGTTCGTGAGTGTTCGTGTGTGTTGTGCTGTTGTCCTTGTTTTTGTTGCTGTTGCGCATTTCACCTAATTACAAAATCTGCTCCTCGAGTGCCTCGCTGCTGTCCCTGGGCTCCTTCCTGCCCACGGCAATTAGGTAGTCCTCCTGCTCGCCGTACTCCTCGTCGGTCCCCTCACTCGCCTCCGTCTGCGTCCGCTGCTCCGGCTCCAGCTCCGACTCCGGCTCCAGCTCCAGCTCCAGCTCCGCCTCCACTCACGCACTCAGCTCACCGAATTTGAGCTGGCGCCGGCTGGAGGCACTGCGGTGGCTGCTGCCGGTCTTGCGGCGCTTGCGCTTGGCGTCCCGTTGGAAGGCCACGTTGCCGGGGTCGTCGGCCAGCTGCGGATACTTGTGTATGCTGTGAATATCGATGCCAATCCAGCCGTCCACGTCGCCATGCTGGACGAGCTCCTCCTTCTCCTCCTCGGTCCAGTCGCCGCGACCCTGGAAGCCGGCGGCCACCAGCTGCTTCTCCAGCTCCCAGGCCCGCTCCACGGCTCGCTTGTGGGCGTGCTTCAGGATGCGGTGGCGCTCCTGCTCAGGGTCCACGCCGTACTTGATGATGACCACGGCGTCTGGACCGTGGAGGCGCAGTTCCTTCGCGGCGCTGCCCCCATGGTCGCTGATCTCGTGCGTTGATATGTTGAACATGCCGCCCAGCCGTCGCAGCTCCTCGTTGTCGTCGCGCAGCTTCAGCACGTTGTCCTTGACGAAGTAGAAGACGTCCTGATCGTGTATGCTGAAGTGCAGGTCCAGGAAGTACGAGTTGTTGAACACGCTGCTCACCACATCCTGCACCACGCTGTTCGATCCATCCACTACGCTCACCAAGGCCCTTCCGCCGATCCGCGACAGCAGCACGCCCTCGCCGAAGACGCCGCGGCGATAGCTAATCCTGGGCAGCAGGTTGCGCATCTTGGGCTCCATCTTCAGCAGGGGCTTGGGCACGAAGTCAAAGTCGCTGAACTTCTCGCTCGTCTTCTCCACGATGCACTCCAGGCCAGAGATGACCCCGAAGTCGGGCGCCAGGGTGTTGGACTTGATGGAGGCCTGCGGCGTGTACTGGGCCAGCTTGGTGTAGCGGGTGCTCTGCATGTTGTCCAGGTCGTAGCCGAATAGCTGCAGCCATGAGTCCAGATCGATCATGTAGTTCTGCGGCCGGTTGGGGTTGATGGGGTCGTTGTTGTGGTAGCGGTAGATGAAGACGTCCGTGGGGTGCGACATTTCGGTAGCTAGCGTCTCCCACAGCGGCGTCATCCACTGGCCCACGTGCGGATCGTACTGGCGCTGCTCCGTGTAGACCAGCTTGGTGTGCGGATCGATTAGGCCGCCGTGGAAGTCGACGGGCACGAAGAAGTCCGGTTTGGTGTCCTTGATGATGCGCCCGAAGGGCGTGCGCTTCAGCTCCTTGACGATGCCGCCGTTTAGGTCGAAGAAGGCCAGCGGCGAGCCGTTCTGGTCGGTGGCCACATAGTAGCGCTGGTCGGCGTGCTCCAGGGCGATCAGCATGTCGCGGTCGTCGTAGAAGAACTTCATGGTGCGGCCCAGCTTGGGGAAGTGCACGTGTGTCACCAGGTGCGGCGTGCGCGGGTTGGCGTAGTAGTACTGGGTGGTGTTGCCCTTGTTGTCGTGCCAGGCCACGAGGCGACTGCGGTCGTCGTAGTAGTACCAGCTCTGGAAGCGCTCCCGCTCGAAGGCGTGGATCAGCTGGCCCCGGTTGTTGTAGCGGTACTTCTGCTCGCCGCGTCGCACCACGAAGCCGCGGGCGTCGTAGTTGTTGAACTCCACATCGCCCACCTTGATCACCCGGTCGCCGATGTCGTAGCCCAAGTTGAACTTCTCCCCCTGGTCCACCACTCCGACCGTGTTGCCGTTCTCGTCGTACAGATACTTCCAGTTGTTGGTGCCCAGGACCTCGATCACATGGCCGTCGGCGTTGTAGTTGATCTTATCGAAGGCGGTGGATCGCCCGAAGGTGGTCTTCTGCGACTTAACGCGGTTGCGCAGATCGTAGTCCAGCTCCAGCCGGAACACGTCGATGTTCTTCACGTTCATCAGCACGCTCTTCACGCGGCCATGCTGGTCGTAGTCCACGATGGTGAAGAACTGCTTGGCAGAGTCCTGGATGACCGTGCGGTTGAAGGCGTTGCGGGTGATCTTCAGGTCCTGCACCACCTCCAGTTGGCCCAGGTTCTGGCTGTACTTGTAGCGCGTGGTGGGCAGCTCCTTGTCGTCGATGGCCATCTCAATGCCACTCAGCCGGGCGTTGCCGTCGTAGGCGTACTTGTAGTGGGCCGAGGCCAGCGAGTTCTTGGAGCCGAAGCGTAGCTTCTCGTCCTTTAGGATGCCGGCATGGTACTTGAACTCTCGTCGCAGCTCGAAACCGGGCTCCTGCACCTCCACCGACTTGACCAGGCTGGTGGTGTCCTGATACGTGTAGTGGGTGCTGGACAGTCCAGCGAGAATGGTCTCCAGGCGTCCGGCAGTGTCGTGTACAAAAGCCACCTGTGATAAGAGAATCTAATTAGTTTATGTTGGAAATTATAGATATATTTAAGACGTTCTAGTAAGAATATGCATAATGTGCAAATGAAGACACTTTTTTGGCAGGGGCGTGCTTGCACTTTGTTATTAAAACGTCTTTGGATATATCGTGTGCCCTTACCTTGCCCGACTGGTGTGGATGGATCTTGGCCAGGATCTGGCCCTCGTCGTTGTACAGAATCTCGAACGGATGGCGATTGATGGGCGAGTAGTACTGGTACTTGAAGAACCCAAGCGAGGTCTGCAGCGAGAAAGCGTGGATGTGGCCACGCGGCGTCGTCAGGCTCTGCAGTGCTCCGGCATCGTCGTACTGCAGCAGGTAGTCCGACCGCCTGGGCGTGGTCACCTTCAGAGGCAGCGAGCCGAACATGTCCTTGAACGCATACACCATGGTCGAGCCGTCGCCGTACTTGATTTCGTTAAGCCGTCCATTGCGATCGAAGGAGTAAGCCTCCTGCAGCACACCCCACTTCCAGCTCACCAGGCGTCCGAAGCGATCGTACTCGAGATCCACGTCTGCATAGTCTCCCGACTGCGGCCTGAAGCTGATGGGCCGCGAGGTGCGGTCATAGGTCACGTTGAGCAGTTCCTGCTTGTCGTCCACCATCACCACCACCGACTGGGTCTCGCGGTCGTACTCCAGGGTCAGAACGTTGTCGCCGTTAACCCGCAGCTTGCGACCCACCTCCGTCACGGGACGCGGTGTGCCCTTGAGCTGCTTGCCCGCCTGCAGTGGCTGCTGGCGGCGCACAAAGTAGCGCCACTCGAACCGGTTGGCTAGGTCTCCGGCGATCTCGGTGCGCTGCTTGGCAGGCACCGGGTAGCTCTCACCCAGCAACGGACTCTGCTCGGCCAGGATCGTGTAGGGGGCAACCTCCATCTGCAGGTTGTGGCCCCACGGGGTGATGCTGGTGGTGGAGCCGTCCATGTCGACGGTGGTGCGCGACTCGGCGGCCCCATTGCGCACGATCACGGTGGCCCCCTGAATCAGCAGCGACATCTCCTTCTGGGCATTCTCCGATACCTTTACTTGGGCGCCCTTGACGCTCAGATCGAAGCTTAGCTCGATGACCCTGCCCGTAGGCGTAACTGCCGAGGTAAGGCGGCCGAACTCGTCGTAGTTGTACACGTAGGAGCGTCCGGTGGAGTCCAGCTTGGTCTTGAGCAGGCCGGTGGGGCCGTGGTACTCGTAGGTGACGTTGTAGTTGTCCGGCGTGCTCAGCTCGTGCAGCATCTTCATGCGCGTCATGCGGAGGCGACACTTCTGGCCCTTGGTGTTCTCGATGGAGTTTACCTGCGAGGTGTAGTCGCGCAGCAAGAAGACCTTGTTGCCGGCGGCGTCGGTGACGGTGCTCAGCTTGCCGTTGGAGGTGTTCACGTTGTAGGTGAACACGTAGGTGGTCTCCCCGGTGAGGATGTTGCGCGTGGACACGTGCTGGCCGAAGCGGTTGAAGATGTAGATCTCCTGCATGTCCGGCGCATAGATCTCGTACTCCCGCGAGGGACTGGCCTCGGGGATGCTGGACATCACCGAGCGGATGCGGTAGTTGGCCTGGTCCGCGATGTGAACATGGCCATCGGGCGTGACGGCCAAAGCGGCAATCGTGTTGAACTTGGCGCTAGTGGCCAGGTAGTGTTCCGCCTCAAAGCAATCGCAGCCGCGCTCCAGACAGTTGCACTTGGACTCTGCGCCCGCGAAGGGTGCGATCCGTCCGTCCGTCCCAATGACGCGCACGCGGTTGATCCGCTGCGAGTCGCTCTCCGCCACATACAGCTCGCCTAGCGGTCCGAAGGCGATGGATTGTGGCATCACTAGAGTGGCGTGCGTGGCCAGGTCAGTGTCGTAGGCCGTGGAGGCAGTGGCGCAGTGCAGAGGCCGGCCGGAGATCACGCGAACTCTGCCATCGGGGGTCATGCGCAGGATCATGTGATCATCAATGATGTGGAGGGTGTTGTCCATGGGAGACACTGCGAGCTCCGTGGGCCAGCGTAGATGCATCTCCTCCAGCTTGAGCGTGCCCTCGCAGGGAATGGGCTTCCAGTGGGACTTGTGCATGTGATTGCCGATGAGAGTGCTCACGATGCCGTCCCTGTCCACCATCCGGATGTTGGTTCCGTCAGCGAAGTAAAGGATGTTGTCGCTGGAAATGGCAATGCCCTTAGGATAGGCAAGCTTGGCGTCCTTGGCCAGGGCCCCGTCGCCGCAGTGAGCCTCATCGCCAGGCAGACAGCGCTCTCCGGAACCCACAACGGCCTCCCAGTTGAGTTCTGGCTGCGAGTAGTCGTTGGTGTCGCGCACGCGGATGATCTGGTGCGACTCCGGGTCCGAGACGTAGAGCGTGCCGTCGAGCGGGCTCAGGGCCATGTGGTAGCGGTAGGAGACGCGGGTGGCGTTCAGCTTAACAACGGTCCGGATGCTGCCGTCGGTCATGATGCGGCGGATGTAGTTAAAGTCACCTACAAACAGGCTACCATCAGGAGCCGCAGCCAAGGCAACGGGCGCTAGCAGGCGCTGCTTCGTGGCCAGCCCGTCGCAGTCGGGGCACTCCAGGGGACGCTGGTGTCCGTCGCCCATGGTGGTCAGGATGATGCGCGGCTTGTTGCGTAGGTATATGTTCGAGCCGTCGCCCTTCTGGAGGATGCCCTCGTGGAAGTTGTAGCGGTGGTGAATGTCCAGGTTCCAGCCGCCCACCTCGGAGATGGACATGTCGTGGCCACTCAACTTCGTGGTCTGGATGTCCCACACGATGTCCGTGCAGTCGGTGTACTGGTAGCCAACCTTCACCACAGCTGTGGTTACCCCATAGACGCGTTGCCGATAGATGTTAAGGCGATTCCAGGCATAGGTGAACTTGATTCCAGGATCAGCCTCGAAGACGCGCTCGAACAAAATGCCCTCGATGGTGATCCTCAGGTGGATGAGGTGCAGCGAGGAGGGAATAACGTCAGGGGTCAGTTGCAACTTGATGGTGGACAGATAGCCTGCGGCCCGCGAAGAGTGATACACGAGATTAAGGCCCGTGCCTGGTATCTGGAGGGACTCCTGGATCACCTGGGACTCTGCCAGGATAGCACTGCGGTCGGGACAGGCGCCCTGGAAGCCGTGCTTCCATGAGGCCAGCACCACGGGCTTCATCAGGTCGTAGTCGTGGGCAAAGCAAGTGTGAGTGGTCATAGTGATCAGACCCTTCTCCTCGGACATGCTCATGACCACCACATCGATGATCACCACCTCGTTCCAGGGTACTTGGACTATGCGCGATTGGGGTCGGAAGGGGGCGCGACCGAACTGCAGGGTCACGGCTCCGCCGCCATTCACCATGAGGTCAAACCAGCCGTCGTCCCGGGTCAGAGTGAAGCCCTCCAGCAGGGTGGTGGTCGAGACGCGGACACCCACCAGGCCCATGCCCAGAGAGGTGACCACGCGCCCTCTGATGACCGCTGATCGGCTGTGGGAAGGACAGAGATCAAGGATTAGTCGGGTCGCAGGGATGGGAGCTTCTGTGGGGCTCTAGATCTCTAGGGCTAGGTCAGCAGGCAGAAACTAAACATTGGCGACTACTTGAGCGATAATAAGTACAAATAATATAAATTCACACGCACAGAACATAAGACTCGTTTCAACACATAAATGTATTACAAGTTAACAATATTTAGTATGGTATGTATGGTATGTCTCGTGGAGACTCATGTTTGTGACCTAGAATCGACCTAAGTACGAGTGGGAGAACGATCTCCATAGCTTAAATTTATTATGTGGTAACTAAAAACCCAAGTCACTTGGTCTGGTTGTCTGGAGCATACGTTGTGGGAATAAACTTAGGATAAACTACCAACTGAGCTTGTAACAATTAAAAAGTTAGCTACTGGATAAACGAAATGATAACGATAAGGATAAGGGTAGTTGGTTGCCAGTGGCAACCGCAATGTGATACCAAACAACCATTTAGAGTAATAGTAGAGCAGAGTAGTATTGGTAGAGTATTATTTTAGTACCGCTTTTCGCTTGCTTACCTTGCATTGAAATAATTCCAAAAAATGCTGTTAGTATTTGATTTTGAGTTCGTTATTGGGTTACAGCGAGTACGGGCAACGAGTAGCGAGTACCGAGCAACGAGAGCGTAAAGCAGTCGTTAGGCAATGCAAAGCATTCGAAGGTCGAGACGCGCAGTGGGTGGCGGGGTGGTAGTGGGTATTTACACGTGGTTATTAGTGGTAGTTATTAGTGGTAGTATTGAGTAGAACAGGAAAAATTTAGTAGTTGGCATGTAATATTTAATACACGGTTTAGGGAGCGCGTGTGGAGAAGAAAGAGAGCAGAGAGAAAATAATTGAATTAGCATGGTTGTCTATGGTCTATGGTCTATGGGAGAGAGATGTGTTCCTTCCACCAGTTAGTCCTGAGGCCCTAGGGCTTGGCTCCGTTTCGATCACACCGAAATCGCGAGGGACCGCTGCTTAATCTTAGCCTATCTTACGGCGCTTACAATGCTGCTTAATGTACTTAGAGCTACCTTAGGATGTTTCTGTCTGGGTTTGTTTCGAACAAAGGACATATAGGGTTTATATTTACAAGATTTCAATGGGATTCTTGGTATGTGGTGTGGCGGGATATGGTTTCATTGGGGGATTTGTTTTAGACGAGGGCACGAAAACGAAAAACGTAAATATTTAAACATAGAAAATCATTAATTATGCAAACTATTTGATTATTTTGTTTAGGTTTGTACGGTTACGTTAGGATAACCAGCTAGGCTCTCGTTATGGTACAGGATTTGAGCTTGTCTGCCAATCGTGGAAACTATACACGGCCATGACGGCCTCGATTTCGATTTGTTGCTAAGAAAAACAGATCAAACTGGCTACCAGGAAGCACCTACCTCTCATTGAACGTCTCCAACTTGGCGTAGTTCTGCAGGCTGCTCTCGTCGATGAGGAACTTCATCCTTTCAAAGAAGGAGGCAGTGATTGCTGGCGGCTGCTTGCGGAGCAACACATCGATCGGCTTGGGAGCTGACACACAGAGCTGTGAGGTCTTGCACACGTGGCTCGCACAGCACTCGGGATCCTCACAGTCGACCAGGCCATCTATTTGGATGCGGTTATTAGAATTAGAGGTTCCTCTTTCCGACTCTCTCTCTCTCTCTCTCTGCAGTACTCACCCTTGTCGTTGTCCTTGCTGTCGCCGCAGTTCAGCTCCAGCGCAATACCACAGTCCGGTCCGTCCCAGCCCTCGTAGCAGCGACACTCCCATTGACCCTCACCGCTAACGCGGCACTGGCCATGGCCGGCGCAGCTATTGGGGCACCCCTCGATGGTGCAGTGCTTGCCATTCCAGCCCGTGACGCACAGGCAGGTGCCGTTCTTGCACTGCCCGTGCTCGTTGCATCGGGCGTCGCACAGCCGCGTGTTGCAGTACTCGCCGCCCCACTCCGGGTCGCATGCACAGGCGTCGCCCACGCAGCGCCCGTGCTGGCCGCAGTCCAGGTCACACAGCTCCTTGGAGCAGTCGTCGCCACTCCACTTGGCCTCGCAGGTGCAGGTCTGGGTGTCCAGGTCGAAGGTACCATGGCCGGAGCAGTCCGGCAGGCATTGTAGGGCGTCCTGATCCATGGTGGCGCAGTCGGCGCCCTTCCAGCCCTTCTTGCAGATGCAGGTGCCGTCGGCGCAGAATCCATGTCCCGAGCAGTTCGGATGCGGGCAGTCCACTGAGGAAAAACAAAACCAAACGAGCATAAGTAAGTTGCTGAAGAGGAATACTTCGGCGGGGATGGGGAAGAGAGAGATCCAAGATCCCGTGGCTACCTTCTTCGCAGAACTTTCCCTTGTAGCCGCGCATGCACTGGCACTTGCCGCTGACACAGTGCCCGTGGCCATTGCAGTCGGCCACCTCGCACTCGTCATGCCGCAGCGAGCACTCCTTGCCCTTCCAGCCCGGATTGCAGATGCACTCTCCGTTGGTGTACTCTCCATGCTGCGAGCACAGCACGGGACACACGCTCTCGCTGCAGTCGTCGCCGCCAAAGCCAGGATTGCACTGACAGTGGCCCAGCAGGCACTGCCCATTGCCCGAGCAACCGTTGGGGCAGTTCTGGGTCATATCCTCGGCCACGGCCGCGTAGAAGGTCAGTTCCTGTACATCCCCGTCGTCGTTATAGAGCGACACGAACCAGTGACCCGGCTCCATGTAGCGCGTTACCTCCCGCGTAATCGAAAGCTGCACGATATTAGGTGAAGCGAGCGATCGATGGTGAAAGGTGTGCATTGTGTGGGATGAAGTGGCATGAAAAAGACACAGGTTAGTACACATTGAGGCTGCACCCTGGCTAGCTTGCTCCTAGCTCTCTACTTACGTGCGTGGCCCGGGCCGTACGTGTGCTGGCGCTGAAGCCGCTGAGCACCTCTTTGAAGTGATACTGCGTGTGGGTGGGCAGGGCATTCCGTCTTCCATAGACGCCAATTGAGGCTCCTCGTGGAATCGTGTAGTCAAACTTGACATAGGCCGGCTCCGACTGGTAGAACTGCATGTTCCAGTAGCTATACGGCTGGATTTCCTTTGTTAGCTTCTGGCCGAGCGTGATCTGGCCAAAGGTGGTGCCGTCCGGTGGGAAGCTGCGTGCCGGGAATGTTCGGGCTCCTGGTTTAGCGGCGGCATGAATGGATGCATAGCGTGTCGAGTGTGCAATGAGAGGGTGATAGAGATACAAAGATTAGATTAGATTCGGGTTAGAACTTGACATATAGATGGTGTGTGTATGTAGGGTATGGAAGTGTGGATAGTTACAGGTCTTAGCCTAGGTTGTCGGTTTGCTCCCCCCATATGGTAAGGGTTTTCACCAACAGTTCAATGATGAAAGTTCGAGAAGTATACAGGGGCACAGGCTGGTGAGCCTCGTGCCAGATGTGATGCCAGATACTTATGCTTGGAGACATTTTGTACAAATGCGGGACTATGAGGGGATGAGCGGGCCGAGTTACGGAGCTAGAGTTAATAAGCTGTACAGCCTTTAGTAGGGTTAATTATCCGCAGGTTAGACGAAGCGACGGGGTTAGCTACGAATGCACTGTGCACAATTCACCTTCCAGTATCAGTACTGGCATCACATCGGGGCATGCAAGCGCTTCAACCACAGCAGCAGCAGCATTAGCGGTGGCTTCGGGGAGTTCAGTATTGAGGGCGGCAATGTGGTTATCGATCTCAGTGGGGTTAGTAGTAGAGGTGGTGCTGGTGCTTGAGACAGGCAGGGGCTCCCCGTTGTCCGGTGACGCGTCGTCCCCATCCCCAGCCTCCTCCTCGTCGTGGAGGTGGCTCAAAATTGTTGCCCTCTCCAACGGCGTTGAAGTTGTGGTGGCCATAGTAGAGGCGCCTGAGTCAATGTCAACACCGTCATCCAGGTAGGTGGGCCCTGGGGGCGGAAGGCAGCTGCACGGGCAGTCGGGCATGCGGGGCGGCGGCTCCGGGACACAACTGTCGGCATAGCTTTCCGGCTGCTCGGCCCGATGCTCGTGGGTCAGCACCTCCTTAATGGTGTGCGACCCTCCGCCAGTGGGCACCTCCACATGCAGCGTGTAGACGGAGTCGCTGCCCTCGTCGGTGGCAATGGTCAGGTTGAGAAAGATTCGCTTGCCCGGCTGATCAATGCGCTCGCTCACATAGGGCTTTAGCGGCTTAAGGTGAATGGGCAGCTGTGTGTCCTCTTCTTGCTCCTTGAGCACCTCGTTCTCACTGGCTGAGGGCTGAGTTTCAGACACTTTGGGCGGCAAGACCTCCTTGTCGGCCGTCTTGTACACCTCCTCTTCGAGAGATCTGTTTGCCTCATCTAGTTTGATGATATCGATATCCTCGAGGTGAGAGTCATCACTCATCATTAAATCGGATTCCGTGTTATTGGTGGTTGGCGGTGGCTCCTTCCTGACGTTTTGAATTCCCAAACCTTTGGTACCAACATGTTCGTCAGTAACGTGTACAAGTGGAACCAGCTCAGGAAGTGTTTTAAAAGAAAGTTCGCCAGGATTTGATTTAAGGATTTTGTTAGGAATCAATTTAAAACTGATAAAAGATACTTTATATAAAGACCATACAAATTAATAAGATGCGTTAAGGCATAGGACTCATTTGGGCTGGCTCTAGAGCTAGCTCCAGGCTCTCTCGAAATTTTTAAAAGCCAGAGAAAGAGAAGGAGAAAGCG
>JAEIIU010044021.1:0-25394 GCA_018874675.1 Drosophila baimaii
TGGCTGATAATGCGGCGTTGGCCCCTCAGATGCCTGATCAATTGATTTTTAACTACTAAGGAGTTTTTCCATCGTGCGTGCGATTTTATCTGGATTACATCATAAAAAGAATTTACAGGAACTCGAACTGGAACTAATCGATGTCCCCGAACCATTTGACGATCTGGCCGTGACCTTCTTGGAAAAACAGACCAAGGCATCATTAACGTTGCCAGTCAGTGAGGTCGTCAGTGCCGAAGTAGTTCGTTTGCGGCTGGATCCTAATGCTTTACAGTTTACGGATGCCGGGCAAAGCGAGTTCAGTTGGGAACTTTATCTGAACCTACGTCAACAAAATACACGGGGTCTGATTCAGGTTGAAAGTGAGTACTTAAGTGATCGGCATCAATTGTCGTTAACTAGCTACTATCAAGTGAATAGTGATGCGAACGGGATGGCACTGTTTAATATGCATACACAACAGGCCGAATCCGAGTTCACGATTAGTGCAATCAACTTGCAAGATGACCAATTACAGGTAATTGGTCAGAGTCAAATCAATCATCAACCCATTCAAAATCAACGGTTGGTGCTGAAAAATGTTAATGAGGCGAGTTCGGCTGAATGGCCAATTACGCAGATGAGTTTACATGGCCTCTTTACGGCGGCGATTCCTTTATCTGATTTGGCAGCTGATAGTACGCAGCAACTGTTCATCCGCTCGACTGTCGCCGGTCAAGACTTAGAACAGCGAGTCATCTTAGCCAAATCATTAGCGGGGCAGGTTACGCAAACGATTACGGCTAATCACCGGTTAGTGATGATTGAGAAGCGCTTTGATAATGGCATTCGCGTGCAGGAAATGGCAGCACCGACAATGGGTGAACGACTAGCTAGCGTTCCTGGTAAAGTTGGTGGTGTAACTCGGTTATTGTCAATGCTAATGGATAAGGCCAACCTGTTCTATATGCGGCGGCTGTTCAAGCGTGGGCATCGTCCCTATGATCAACCAACGCTAATCTTTGAGAGCTTTGGTGGTCGGCAAGTAAGCGACTCGCCCTACGCGATTTATCAGTTGTTCCGTCAATTGTATCCGGGCTTTACGTGTATCTGGTCGATTGATCGGTCCCAAAAAGCCTTCTGTAAGGAAAATGGCATTCCGTTTGTCGTGCGCCGGACCGCTAAGTGGGTACGGACGTTAGAGAAAGCCACATTTTGGATTAGTAATGCGCGGTTCCCATCTTGGGTCCGTAAGCCCAATTATGTGACCTATATTCAAACTTGGCATGGAACACCGCTGAAAAAGCTGGGACTAGATATTGAGAACGTGTCAATGCCTGGAACGACGACTACTAAGTATCATGCTAATTTTGTGAAAGAAGCGAACCGTTGGGATGCATTGGTATCGCCTAACGATTATTCTACTCGGATTTTCCGGTCAGCCTTTGGTTTTAACAATCAGATCTTAAAGGTGGGCTACCCCCGGAATGATGAACTCATCAATAGCACGCCGGAAGACGTTGTGGCTTTAAAAGAATCTATGGGAATTCCATTGGATAAAAAAGTGGTTCTCTACGCGCCAACTTACCGGGATAATCAGTTTGCGGAAAAGGGAAAGTATACGTTTGAGTTACCGTTCTCGCTGGATGATTTCCGGGCGAAATACGGTCAAGATGCCGTATTGGTTTTACGGATGCATTACTTGATCTCTAATGCCTTGGACATTAGTGGTTATGAGGGCGTTGTTTTTGACTTCTCTAATCATCCGAATATTTCTGATCTATACTTGATTAGTGACATGCTGATCACGGATTATTCATCCGTCTTCTTTGACTTTGCCTATCTCAAGCGGCCAATTCTATTCTATCCATACGATTATCACATGTATAAGGATGAACTACGGGGCTTTTACTTGGATTATGAGGCAGATCTGCCTGGCGAAATTGCGCATGATGAAAAGCAATTGCTGCAATTAGTGGGTGAAAAATTACAAACGCCTGATATGAGCGGTAATCAGAAATTCATGGACTTCTATCGTCGCTTCTGTGCGATTGACGACGGGTTAAGTTCACTTAAAATTGTGAACTACGTGATGCAACAAATTGAAAAGGGTAATTAACACAAAAGCCGCATTGCTACGGGAGTCTTCCCGAGGCGATGCGGCTTTGACCTTAATTGTAATGAATGACTTGTTGATAAGCGTGGTGGCTAGCTCGTTTAGCCGCAGATTTATCGGTGGTCAGGGTGGCGAATTGACGGTTTAAGATTAACCGGTAATTGTGGCGAATGAGGGTTACTTGTGGATGCTCACTAGCGAGTGAATGCTGAGCCTGCTGTGCCAATTGGATGGTTTTAGTCGTCTGATTGGTGTGTTTGACCAAATAAGTTACGTTACGACTCGCTTTCTTAGCCTGCGGGCTAATCGGTTGATGGGGCGTTCGACTACTAGCTAGCGATTGATGCATATTCGTGGTTAAACTCGTGATTTCATAATACTGGGTTTTCTTGACCCGTAGTTGGGTGTAGGTTTTAAATAAGAGATTGTTGAGTAGTAGTGCGATCACGGCAATGCCAACGCCACAAAGAATCACGGACATCATTGGCCGCAGTGAGCGTTTATGGCGACGAGAAAAAAGTAAGCCGATTAGACCAGCAATCACAATTAGAGCGCCTAGTCCAAAAATGAGATCGATTAAGATGGCCTCCGTAGATGCCGACATGTTGTCACCCGTTTCTAATTAAATTTCATTCTTCTATCATACCACGAAATGAGGGAAGTCAAGAGAATAACCGCAACAACCGTGAATTGTCCGCCTAAACGTGTTAAAATTAAAGCGCTGTGTCATTTAAGAATGTCACGATCAGGTGTCAGACGAAAATATAATTTGTGAGGAAAAAATATGAGCGAAAAGACTTTAGCGACAGCGGTCGATAAGCGGCGAACGTTTGCCATTATCTCCCACCCCGATGCCGGGAAAACGACGATTACCGAACAGCTCTTGTTATTTGGGGGTGTGGTTCGTGAAGCAGGAACGGTAAAGGCCCGTAAGAGTGGGAACTTTGCCAAGTCCGATTGGATGGAAATTGAACAAAAGCGAGGAATCTCAGTTACGAGTTCTGTGATGCAGTTTGATTATCAGGGCAAACGAATTAATATCTTGGATACACCGGGACACGAAGATTTCTCTGAAGATACGTATCGGACGTTAATGGCTGTCGATTCGGCCGTCATGGTTATCGACTCAGCCAAGGGGATTGAGCCCCAAACTAAAAAATTGTTTCAGATCTGTAAGATGCGGGGCATTCCGATCTTTACCTTTATGAACAAATTAGATCGGGATGGTCGTGAGCCCTTAGACTTGATCGCTGAATTGGAAGATGTTTTGGGAATTGAAGGTTACCCCATGAATTGGCCAATTGGGATGGGTAAGGAGCTTAAAGGTTTGTATGACCGGTATCATCAGCGGGTTGCCTTATTCCGCCCAGAAGATGACGCCCATCAGTATTTACCACTGAACGCAGATGGCGACCTAGCGACTGCTAATGAGTTGGAAGAAGATGGCCTGTACCAAGAAGCTCGCGACAATATGTTATTAATCGAAGAAGCGGGTAACCAATTTGATGCAGCTAAGATTGCTAGTGGTGACCAAACCCCCGTCTTCTTTGGATCGGCTTTGGCTAACTTTGGCGTGAAGACCTTCCTGGAAACTTACTTGGAGTACGCGCCACAACCGGCTAGTCACCAAACGCCCGATGGGGCAACGGTAGCACCTACCGACCCTGAGTTCTCTGGTTTTGTCTTTAAGATTCAGGCAAATATGAACCCCAATCACCGGGACCGGATCGCTTTCGTCCGAATTTGTTCAGGTGAGTTTGAACGTGGCATGGACGTGATTCAGGAACGGACTGGTAAAAAGATGCGATTATCTAATGTGACAGAATTTATGGCGGATACGCGCGAAAACGTTGAAACAGCTGTTGCAGGTGACATTATTGGATTATATGATACTGGGAATTTCCAGATTGGCGATGCCATTTACACGGGCAAAACGAAGATCAAGTTTGAAAAATTACCACAATTTACGCCAGAACTCTTTGTTCGGGTAGCGGCTAAAAATGTGATGAAGCAAAAATCCTTCCACAAGGGGATTAATCAACTGGTTCAAGAGGGGGCTGTGCAACTGTATACCTCGTACTCGACTGGTGATTATATCTTAGGCGCAGTTGGACAACTTCAATTTGAAGTCTTCCAGTTCCGGATGCAAAATGAATACAACTCAGAGGTTATTATGGAACCAATGGGCAAAAAGACAGCCCGGTGGATTAACCCTGATCAATTAGACGAACGAATGTCCTCATCACGAAACCTGTTGGTGAAGGATAGCCAAGGAGCACCCCTATTCCTTTTCGAAAATCGCTTTGCCGAACGTTGGTTCCAGGATAAATATCCTGACGTTGAACTGACCGCTAAACTTTAAAAGTTTAAATAAGTACTACCCCGGATTGCAAGCAGGTCCGGGGTATTTTTTTGCCATGTTGTTTATAGGAGAAAAGTTTCAAATTACGAAGCGATCGCTTCCAAAAATGATTATTCACGACTTGCTGGACGGCAGCATGTTAAAATGGTGTCGACAGTTGGGGACTAACCAGTTTAATGGATTTGTAACTAATTAATTAATCCGTTAAATAGAGCGAGAGGAGCGGGAAATATGACATATTTGAAGTGGGTGCTAACGGTTCTCGGACTGGGAACTGTTTTAGCGACGGGGATGGTTGCTAGTGCGGATGCGGATTATGATCAGGCATTAAAAACCGCTCCTCAAGGTATTTCGCTGGATAATATCTTTGTTCCAGGCACAACTAGTAATAACCAAGCATCGATTGTGAATACGACTAATCCTGATATTACAGGCACGCAAGCAGCTAAGGTTAATAATGGCAAAAAACAATTTGGTGCGTTATGGTCAACAACCGACAATCATTTTGATCTGACCAAGAATATGAAGAGTTCTATGTGGATGTACTTTGGCAATACGGGAAAGAAAGCAGCCGATGGCATGGCACTGGTTTTCCAAAATGATACACGGGGACTAGCGGCAACGCCGACCTATGGTAAGACGGTTGCGGGGGAAACGTTAGGCGTTTGGGGTGTGGATACTGATAAGAAGCAAACAACACCGGATAAGCTAGCCAGTACGGCGATTCAAAATAGCTGGGCGTTAGAATTCGACACGCATTTAAATACGTCGACTAGTTACAGCAATACAGGAAATGCCGATTCGTTTGATGTAGGCATTAATGGGCCCCACATTGCCAGTAACTATCCGGGTGAGGTGAGTACCTATGAGATGGTACGAACATCGACATTGTTAAACACCGGGTACTATGCGACACAGATCCATGCCGGAACCATCGCGGGTGATTACACCATGTTGTCAAACGGTGCTTGGCATCACCTGACAATCGACTGGCAGGCTGGTACCAAACAGATGACGTATACGTTTGATGACAAAGACCCAATCACGGGTAAAAAGCAAACTGGGAAGAGTGCGCATGTGACGTTAGATACAACCAAGATTGATCCGAATAATACGGGACAAGTTCGATGGGGGTTCACTGGCGCCACGGGCGATAGCTACGAAAACAATCTGGTGATCTTTGAGGAGGTTCCCGGACTGGTTGATGTGGATGCTAATGCGACTTTGACTGACATTACGCAGAATAAAGTGGTGGATAATGATGGCACCGTTAAGGGCGGGGACAAGGTCCGACTAGACTATCGATTATCTTATGAGGGCGGTAAACAGGAATGGAAGGATGTTGTTGCGCAATTAAAGCTTCCCAGCAAGTTGAGCTTTACTAAGGGTACCATTACGTATGCTGACGGGACGAGCACGGCGGTGGATCTGAGTGGTCTTGATAGCGAGCGACAATTAACCGTAAAGCTAGCTAAGGCCCTTTCTAGTAGTAATCAGACAGCAACAATTTCTTTTACGGGGACAGCGGATGAAGTCACGGAACCAGCTTCTGTAACGGGTTTAACGAGTACATTTACCGCGGTTAATGGGGTTGAAACCGCCTCGACAGTCGATTTTACCCTTAATCCAACCCAAGAAGTTTTATTAGCTTCTTTGAATGGGACCACATTTTCTGCCGATGATGGAGATGTGACGGTTAAGGGAAGTGTCGTTGTGCCAGATAGTACCAACTTGAAGAATACAGATATAACGGTTAAATCAACGCTAAATGGACGGGCCCAAGCAGACTTTAAGATACCAGAAAGTGATGACAACGAAAGCGGTCGGTTTGATTACACCGTTAAGCCGAATCAATTAACGGCAGGAGACAATACGTTGATCATTACGGTGGCTGATCCGTACGGTAATGAGTCTAACCCATTGAAGGTGACGATTACGTTAACGGGGCAAGTGCTCTTCAATGGTGTGGCCGAAGCCAGTTCATTTCAAAGCACAACCTTAACGGGAAGCCAACAACAGGTGAAGCGGGGAAATGATTGGCAAGTTAACGTCTTGGACACGCGAACGGCTGGGGCAACTTGGACCTTACAAGTCAGTGCGACCGCGTTTACAACCAAAGATGGGCGACAATTGGCCGGTGGCCTGTACTTCCACGATGACACAGGAAAAACGGCGGTGACGACAACCCCGATGAATATTGCCAGTGGACAATCAACGAGTAACGATGATGAAAAAGATATTGTGAGTGATTGGCAAGACGAGACTGGTTTATTGTTGGACGTCGGCAGTGCCAGTGTGAGCGGTCAATATCAAAGTCAGTTGACTTGGACACTAAATGATACGCCATAGCGGCAAATCCTATTAGACGACCGCGTATAGAAAAAAATAAGAGGCCTTCTCACGAACGTTGAATTTCGTGGGAAGGCCTCTTTAATTGCGATTCAAATTGCTTAATTATAGAAGTAGTTGTAACTCAAGTTAAGCGTTAACTGATTGGGCAACCTTTGCCTGAGCAGCTTGCGCTAAGATGTTTAGGTAGTTGAATGGTCGATCAAAGTTAGGTTGGAAGAGCATATCAACCATCGCTAAGTCATCAATTGTATTTTCGTTTTGGATGCAAACAGAAAGAGTGTTGGCCGATTGTGAAACGTCGTATTTACTCATTAACGCACCACCTAAGATCCGGTGTGTGTCGGGGTCAAAGACTAATGACATCAAAACGGGTTCAGTTGACGGCATAAACTCTGGGCGATAATTATCTTCAACAATCACTTGTTCAGCGTTCAATCCTTGTTGTTTTGCAGCTGCTAGCGTTAAACCAGTTGAGACGATCGTCCGATCATAGAGTGCCAAACCAGAAGATGATTGTGTTCCCATATACTTGACGGTCGGCTTAACTAGGTTTTTACCGACTAGGATACCTTGACGCACCGCGTTAGTTGCTAAGGGAATGTAAGCATTCTGATGGGTTGGGTTGTAGTGCACAGCAGCACTGTCACCAGCGGCGAAAATATCAGGGTTAGAAGAACGCATGTAGTCATCCGTAATAATCGCGCCGTTTGGTGCCATATCGACTTTGCCTTTCAGCAGGTCGGTATTTGGTCTAAAGCCAATGCATAAAATAGCGAGATCCGTTTCATAGCTGTTCTTATCAGTCTTAATAGTCAACCCAGTTGTACTATCAGTAAAGCTTTCAACCGTTTCACCTAAGGCAAGTTGGACGCCGTGATCCCGATAATCTTGTTCAATGACATCCGTAAAATCAGCATCAAAGTACTTAGGCATAACCCGGTCCATCGCATCAATTAAGGTTACGTCATGACCAGTAGTGGAGTAGGCTTCTGCTAGTTCAGCACCAATATAGCCGGCACCAATAACGGTAATCCGCTTGGCTTCCTTAGCATCTTCGATTAGAGCTTGCGCATGCGCCCAGTTTTTGCAGAGCTTAACGCGGTCGCTATCGATGCCCGGAATCTTAGGGACAATTGGCCAAGAACCAGACGTCATGACTAGTTTATCGTATGACTCAGTCGTTTGTGCATGACTGGTTAAGTCCTCAACGGTCACTGTCTTTTGATCAGGATCGATCGCTAAAACATTGTGATTCATTTGGACATTAGCGCCTAATTTTTGGAGTTCTTCAGGACTTGAATAAAAGAGGCCTTGCGGATCAGCGACTTTCCCCCCCAGGTAAAGGGCGATTCCACAAGAGAGAAATGAAATGACATCGTTACGTTCGTAGACGGTCACTTCGGCATCAGGGTGTTCGGCCAAGATTTGTTTAATCGCAAAGGTTCCGGCATGTGTACAACCAACAACTGTGACTTTCATAATGTTGCCTCCCAAAACAAATTTTATTGAGATGATTTTCACAAAGCACTGCAAATAAAAAACATTTCAATTGATTACAACTTTATTTTAAACAATTCAGCGAAAAAGTCAACACTTTTGAAAAAGTGTCACATTTTTGCTAGAACCGTTAAAATTGGATCGGCTAGTCTTGCCCGAAGAAAAGCGGTACACTGTGGGATGTACTTATAATAAGGAGTGGTCAATGTATGAAAGTAGCCAAGCATCTGTCGGCTTGTACGTCGGTATTAGTAGGTAAGCAGGCGTCAGTTGATGGGTCAACGATGATTGCCCGTAATGATGACACGTTTTTACCCTTAACGCCACAGCGATTTTACGTGCATCCAGCCGAAAAAAATCAGCCTAAGCGGACGTGGGTGTCTAATCAAAATGGATTTACAGCGCCAATTCCGAGCGACGGGTATCGGTATTTAGCAACTCCTAACGTTGAAGTTGATAAAGAAGGGGTCTACGCGGAAAGTGGCTTTAATGAAAAGAACGTGGCGATGAGCGCGACCGAGAGTGTCTATGGCAATCCAGCTGCTTTAGCGATTGATCCACTAGTTCAAAATGGGCTGGCGGAAGACTCATTGCAGACGATGGTCTTGCCATACATCAACTCTGCTCGTGATGGTGTCCGTTATCTGGGGCAGTTGATTAAGCAATACGGATCGCCAGAAGGCAATGGTGTGTTATTCTCCGATCATGATGAAGTGTGGTATATGGAGATTGTCACCGGACACCATTGGGTTGCCCAACGAATTCCCGATGATGCCTATGCCATTACGGCTAATCAAGTCGCTATTCAACAGGTGAGTTTTGATGATCCCGATAACTTTATGTTTTCTGATGGAATTCAAGACTTCGTTACTGAGAATCACTTGAATCCGGACCAAGCTGGCTGGAACTTCCGGCATATTTTTGGAACGGATACCGAAAAGGATCGACACTATAACACGCCACGAGTTTGGTTTGGGCAACGTTGTTTGAATCCAGAAATCGAACAAGATCCGCAATCTAGTGATTTACCGTTTATCTGTCGGACTAGTCATAAGATTAGTGTCGAAGACGTTGAGTATATTTTAAGCTCACACTACAATGAAACGAAGTATGATCCCTTTGGTCAGGGTGCTGAAGCAGATCGATTGAAGTTCCGACCAATCTCAATGAACCGGACACAAAACTCCCATGTCTTACAGTTGCGCAATGATGTTCCGGCTGACCGTTCGGCAATCTTTTGGTTGTGTTTTGGGGTACCAGCATTCAGTCCATACGTCCCATTCTTTGCGAATGTAACGGATACTGACCCAACTTACAGTGATACACCCGTTCGCTTGGATGATCGGAGCGCTTACTGGATGTACCGGAAGTTGTCAATGATTGTTGAATCACATTACAGTCATTTTATCGAACAAGACACTGATTACTTAACCGCCACCAAACAACAACTGCGGACGCACGTGGCTAAAACCTTAGCCGATGCTGCGGCGTTGACGGGAGATGAGCTGACCGCCTATTTGACGACCCAAAATCACCAAATTGTTGCTGCAATGCGGCAGTCGACAACGCAATTTACGAATGAGTTGATTGAAAAAGGGCTAACCCTCTCTAAGCTAACGTTCAACATGGATAAAAATTTATAAGGATTAGCTGGCAGCTTTATCGTCTTACAACGAGCTGGGGACAGAAGTCTCGGGCTCGTTTTGCGTTACCAAATATTGGGTACCAAAACGGGCGCCAGCTAACCGCCTTTTATCCCACTCTCGTTTTGAGGGACTAGTGGTTAGGGCTGTTTATGATAAATGGGATATTTAATTTTCAAAAAATCTTCACACTTTGACCGTAGTCTATACAAAACTTTTCGTAATAATAAGAATATAGTAATAGACGGAATTATTTATTTACGCGATAACGGAGGACGCTATCATGAAGAGAAAAGAGATGACGAAGATTGTGCTGACAGACCAAGCAGGTTTAACAGCACAACAAGCGAAGCAGCAATTAGAACAGGTAGGCGCTAATGAATTAGTCGCCGCTAAAAAGCCAGCTTTATGGCGGCAAGTTATCCGCCATTTGAGTGATGTTTCATCGATGGTCTTGTTATTTGCCGTGGGCTTGGCCAGCTATATGGCGCTTGCTCAGGGGGGTGGCTGGACGAAGCCAGTAGTTATTGGGGCGATTCTGGTGATCAACGTAATCATTGGGTTGTATCAGGAAGCCTCAGCAGAGAAAGCTTTAGCTGCCTTACAATCGATGAGCTTGCCAACAACCACTGTCCGCCGAGATGGAGTGGCCCAAACACTGGCGGCTAAAGAAGTGGTTCCTGGTGATTTGGTCTTACTAAAGGCTGGTGACCAGGTTCCGGCCGATGGTGTCGTCCTTGAGAGCACCAACTTAGCTATTGATGAAGCCGTTTTGACTGGTGAAAGTGTACCAGTCGCCAAGACTAAGTTGAGTGATCAGTCGGCCGTGGCAACCGAACAACAGGTTTTTTCTGGAACGGCAGTGACAGCTGGGACCGCGGTCGTCCAAGTGACCACCACCGGAATGGCAACGGAATTGGGGCAAATTGCCGGATTGCTGAACAAGACAAAGAAGCGGGCCACCCCATTACAAGGCCGGCTCAATCGCCTGTCGGGTTGGTTAACCACCTTTGCCGTATTGGGAGGGCTCGTGATCTTTGGCCTCAGTATTTGGATGCAAAATCAAGGCTTAGCAGATAGCCTGATGATTGGAATCTCATTAGCCGTGGCGGCCGTACCAGAAACGCTTCCCATTATTGTGACCATTAGTCTAGCACACGGTGTTAAGCGAATGGCAAAACGCAACGCAATTATGCGCCGGGTAAATGCCGTGGAAACCATTGGTGGCGTTGATGTGATTGCCTCCGATAAGACGGGAACATTAACACAAAATCAAATGATGATCACCCACTATTGGACGCCAACTGCCAAGCAAGCAATGCCGGCCGATCAACTAGATTCGGCTGGTAAAGACTTGATGCGGTATTTAGGTTTGGCGACAAACGCTGAGATTCAGCTGGTGAATGGTCAAGAGGAAACGCATGGTGATCCGACAGAGTTGGCTATTGTGCGCTGGCTAGATGCCCATGGTTTTAGTCGACAACAGTTTGAAAAAACGGCTCCCCGAGTTGCGGAAGATCCGTTTGACTCGACCAAAAAGACGATGGCAACAATTCATCAATTAGCAGATGGCCAACAACTGGTGATTGTGAAAGGGGCCTTTGATCGATTACCAATTAGCTGGACGAGTGATCAGGCAGCTGCGGCTAAACGCGTTCATGATGAATTTGGTCGCCAAGCACTGCGGGTATTGTCGGTGGGCTATAAGGTACTACCGACGGCGGCTACACAGGACTGGGCTGATTTGACGAAGAATCTCACATTTGCTGGTTTGGTGGGAATCATTGATCCACCGCGGCCAGAAGTGATTCCGGCAATTAGAGAGGCTAAACGTGCTGGGATTAAGCCGGTCATGATTACGGGTGATCACATGGTCACGGCTTCAGCGATTGCGAAGGAAATTGGGCTATTAACACCGGGGCAACTGGTGATGTCTGGTGATGAACTTCGAACGTTGTCCGATGCTGAATTGGCAGCCCAAATTGAAGATATTGCCGTTTATGCCCGTGTGTCACCGACTGATAAGATTCGAATTGTACAGGCTTGGCAACAAGCAGGTAAAACGGTCGCCATGACCGGAGATGGGGTGAATGATGCTCCCGCTCTGAAAGCCGCAGACGTTGGTATTGCCATGGGGATTACGGGAACGGAAGTGTCCAAAGGTGCGGCCGACATGGTGTTGACAGATGATAATTTTGCCACAATCATCGCGGCGGTACGTGAAGGCCGGACCGTTTATCAAAATATCTTGAAAGCCGTTGAATTCTTGGTCGGCGTTAACTTTGCCCAAATTTTCTTAATGGTTGGAGCTGTCCTGATGGGATGGGGGGCACCATTGCTTGCAGAACAACTACTACTAATTAACGTTCTTGCTGATGGTATTCCAGGCTTCTACATTAGCCGGGAACCAGGAGAAAAAGAAGCGATGGCCCAACCACCAGTATCCAATGATGAAAGTTTGTTTGCCCGGGGCCTGGGCGGCCGATTGGCAATACGAGCAGTGACATTTACGATCTTAACGCTGGGAATCTATGCCATTGGCCGTTTCGGACTGACAGCCGGACAGACTACGTTGGGTATGACCATGGTCTTCCTAGTATTGGCAGTCGGCTCGATGATCGATATCTATGCGATTAAGGACCGACAACCGCTCACCTTAGCGAGTCTCAAGCGTAACCCGGTACTAAATGGGGCGATGCTCATTGCGATTGCGGTGGTAATCGCAATCGCCACGATTCCGGGTCTTCAAGGAATGTTTGGCCTGGTGACAATGCCCGCCATTGCTTGGCTCATTGTCATCCCTGCGATGTTTATCCCAACGATTATTTTAGAAATTGCTAAGCGTTGGCAACGACGAAGTGCCCAACCTTTAACGACCGAAATCGATTAATCCATTAAAAAAGCTCCTACTAGACTGTCTAGTGGGAGCTTTTGCCTATTTAAAGCGTATCAGTTTTAACCAAGCGGACATAGCGAGCGTTAATATACATTTTCGGCCCGATTTGATACCAAACCAGGTGTTGATCGTCCACGATACGACCACGAATGTCTAGTGGGGCACCATGTTCAAGCGTCCCAGCGACTTCACCATAAGGTGCTTGGTAGCAAGTGACGGCTTTTCCTGGGACATAATCGACGCTACCTAAGCGGTCAAATGACTGTGGGTGCCAAGTCGGCGGTTGTGGTAAAGCAAGATTGGCCAGTGGATGTTCACGACGTGTGGTCTCTTGCGCGATTAACCACTGTTCTCCACCCAAATTATACCAAACATCACCATTAGTGAGGGTAATAACAATGAAGAGGCGCCAAAGCGAGTGGGCTGGAAATTGGTACCCGTATTTGCGGCCGTTGGGTTCATCAAAAACGGCATGGTCGGTATCTAAAAGGACATATTGGTTGACGCGTTGAACGGTCTGCCAGGAATTTCGGCGATAATAATAAACAATCTGACCAGTTTGGTCAGAAAAAGCCCCTCGTTGGCTGCCCTGCGCTTGAAAAATGTGGTAATTGGCCATGGCTGGTGGTGTGAGGTTAAAGGCCTGACCCAATCGGCCACGGTGAATTTGTGGCAACGTCAATAAGCGATTAGTATCGTAGTCAACCAAATAAGCAATAATGGGTTGGCCCCATTGACGAACGTAGACTAAAGAAGTCAGACTGTAGCGACTTAAATATTCCTGAGTAAATCCGTGAATGTCTTGAAGTGCATATCCTGGAATTTCAGGAAAGCGTAAGTGGACGGGACCGTGTAGTGGTCCCGTCAGAACCAGTGCCGGTTGCAAGGGCCGATCACGTTCGTCCACTAGCCGGACAACTAAAGTCGCGGTTGGTAGCTGACTAGTATCGATCTGTTTAGTGGGTGTTGGTTGAGCTATCAGACGGACCGATGGCTCAGGGGATGGATCCGATGGGGCAGGAATGGGGGCTGGTGATGCTGGTTTTGTAGGGGGCGTTGCTCGCCGACGATTGTGTTGCGGGCGAGTCTGCCGTGTGGGTTCAATCATGCGTCGTAACCAGTCAAAAAAAGCCATTCCGTGTCACCTCCTGAAGTTTCCTTTAAAACCTAGTATACCGCATTCTAAGAATCAGCGGCAGACTCTTTTTAAGTCAGGCGATAGCGACAAGACACAAAAACACGATGATCAGTGACGATCATCGTGTTTTTATCAATTTAATTACGCTTGAGAAGAATCTGATTTTTCAGAAGTTGATTTATTAGTTGCCGTATCAGCAGCTAAAACAATCTTGCCATCTTCAATCTTAGCGACGAGGTTCTTGACATCGGCATGATCCAAGTAGAAGTCGGCAATACGATCTTCGATTTCCTCTTGAATGACACGTCGAAGTGGTCGAGCACCCATTGCTGGATTATAGCCCTTAGTAACCAATTGATCTTCAACAGGTTCTGTGACGTGGATATGCAGACCTTGTCCTGCCAACATGGTATTCACATCGTCAATCATTAAATCAACAATATGCATGAGGTTTTCCTTACTCAAAGCGTTGAATTCGATGATATCGTCGAAACGGTTTAAGAATTCTGGCTTAAAGTAATTGGTCAAGTTACCCAAGACGGAGTGGGTGGTTCCCTCAGCGGCAGCCCCGAAGCCAACATTAGCTTCAGCGTCACCGGTACCGGCATTACTGGTCATAATGATTAGTGTATCTTTGAAGGATACGGTTCGACCTTGTGAGTCGGTTAGACGACCATCATCTAGGATTTGCAAGAACATGTTCATCACGTCTGGATGCGCCTTTTCGATTTCATCGAGAAGGACTAACGTATACGGATGCCGACGAACTTGTTCAGTCAATTGACCGGCTTCTTCATACCCAACGTAGCCAGGCGGTGAACCAATCAATTTAGAAATTGAATGTGGTTCCATATATTCGGACATGTCAAACCGAATCATGGCTTCTTGAGAGCCAAAGAGCTCATTGGCTAACTGCTTAGCTAACTCGGTCTTACCAACACCGGTTGGGCCGACAAATAGGAAAGACCCGATCGGACGTCCAGTACCATTTAAACCAATTCGATTTCGCCGGATTGCCCGAGCAACCTTATCAACAGCTTCGTTTTGGCCAATGACGTGTTTTTCGAGGTCACTTGCTAAACTCTTCAGCTGATGTTGTTCCTTGGCCTGCAACTCACCAACTGGGATCGCTGTCTTTTCTTCAACAATGTCTTGCATGTCTTTGACAGTGACTTCAGCTGATTGGTTCTGGTCAGCATTAGCAGCGGATTCTTTGGACTTTTCCAACTTGGAGACTTGGTCGCGGTAGTAAGCGGCCTTCTCGTAGTCTTCCTGCTTCAAAGCGGCTTGTTTTTGCTGTTCAGCAGCTTGAATCTTTTCATCAATCGCTTTGGGATCGGCCACGTTAATGGTTAAGTTCTTACGAGAACCGGCTTCATCCAAGAGATCAATGGCCTTATCAGGAAGATAACGATCCTGGATATACCGATCAGATAACCGAACGGCAGCCTCAATGGCGTCATCAGTGTAATGAACGTGATGGTAATCTTCGTACTTCTTTTGAATGCCTTGTAAAATCTTGATGGCTTCATCGGCACTAGGTTCATCCACCGTTACCGGTTGGAATCGCCGAGCAAGGGCTTGATCCTTTTCAATATCTCTGTATTCATTTAAAGTCGTTGCCCCGATTAATTGGAAGTCGCCACGAGCCAGCGCTGGCTTCAAAACGTTACCGGCGTCCATGCCACCTTCAGCGTTACCAGCACCCATAATCTCATGAATTTCATCAATAAAGAGGATGATATCCGGATTGGACTGGACTTCTTTCATTAATTGTTGCATGCGTTGCTCGAACTGACCCCGAATCCCGGTTCCTTGAACCAAGGATACGACATCTAGCCGAATAATTTGCTTGTTGGTTAGCTTTTCGGGAACGTTACCTTCAACGATCCGTTCTGCTAAGCCTTCGACGACCGCCGTTTTACCAACCCCGGCTTCACCGATCAAAACCGGATTGTTCTTGGTACGTCGGTTCAAAATTTCAATGACTTGTGCTGTTTCCTTGTCCCGGCCGATAACCGGATCAATTTTACCGTCTTTAGCCAACTGGGTTAGGTTCAACCCGTATTGACTAAGCAGGCCGTTGCCATTACCACCTTGGTTACCCGTTGGTTGGGTTGGCTGGCCTGGTTGTGCATTAGGTTGTCGATAGTCAGCTTGATCGTGGCTTCCGCTTTGCATTGCGCGGAAGATATCATCTAAGTTACCGAAGCCAAATGGATCTTGTGCCATACGGCCACCTCCATTTCCAGAGTTGTTTTGCTGCTGTTTTAGCAATTGATAACAATTTTGGCATAGGTCAACTTGTTGCCGCTGTCCGTTCACGCTCATGTAAAGGTGAATGGTTGCTTCATTGCGGTGGCAATTTTGACATAGCATTTTGTCGTCTCCTTTCATGCCTGGAATTATCGTGGGTTACCCCACGCAGGTCTGTCGATGAAAGGCTTGACCTTTCTTGACCATTGACCACATTATACCGCGTTGATTTCTGGGTGCAAGTATTTAGCTTGCACGAAAAACGCCGTCAACTGGGGCATTTCCAGCGAACGCCTTCATTCTAGCACTCTCGTCAATAGAATGCTAAAATCATTGTTAGATTTCATTAAATTTTCAAATATTTTGACGCTTGGTGTGTTTCCCCGTAAAATATGGAAGAACTGAAAAAAGGAGATGACATTGTGACAAAAGATTTTACGGCATTGATGAATCAACTTAAAGATCAGGAAATTGAGCAGTTTGAAGTCACACCGGAAGAGTTCCCAGCCTTTCAAAAAGCATTCATGGCTTTCGACACGCGTAAACGCGTGATTGGTCAGGCTGAAAAAGGGGGAACATTGATTTACCACTACGATCAAGATACGGGAAATGATGGTGAATAGTGTTTTTTTGATGTAAGCGGTTCATGAATGCTTGTAATTTAGTGGCGAGATTGATATTCTTAGAGAGTAGGCGTTGCTCGTGGAATGGTTGTTTGACCAATGCGCAAGGTCAACGCGAGTGATGCTCAAAAAGAAGTCAACCTAAGCTTAAAGGAGATCGATCAATTATGGAAAAACGCGAATTTCATGTTACTGCAGAAACAGGTATCCATGCACGTCCCGCTACGTTATTAGTACAGGCTGCTAGCAAGTTTAACTCAGAAGTTAGCTTGCAATACCAAGACAAGTCCGTGAACTTGAAGTCTATCATGGGTGTTATGTCATTAGGTGTTGGCCAAAATGCTGAAATCACGATCACAACTGATGGTGATGACGAAGCCGACGCTATGAATGCTGTAGCTGAAACATTGAAAAAAGAGGGTTTATCTGACTAATGAGAGCGATGCTCAAGGGAATTGCCGCTAGTGATGGGGTTGTTTGCGGTCATGTATTTCGCTACAGCGAACCGGATCTATCTATCACCAAACGGTCAGTCACTAATCTTGATCACGAATTAAATCGATTCCATCAGGCCCTTGAAGCAGCCGTCTCCGAAGTTGAGACGATTAAAACTCGTGCAACTAAAAACCTGGGCGCTGATAGTGCCCAGGTTTTTAGTGCCCATATTGCCATGCTCCAGGACCCGGAATTCATTAAATCAGTTGAAGATGAGATAGCTCGGCAGCGGTGTAACGCCGAGGCAGCGCTAGCAACGGTGGTCACCGATTATGGTGCCTCATTGGCGAAATTAACGGATAATCCATATATGCAAGAGCGGATCACTGACTTGCATGACATTAGTAAACGAGTAACGGCCCACTTATTGGGCATCAAGTTACCCGATCTGGCATTGCTAGATCGGCCAGTGATTGTGGTAACCCATGATTTAATTCCGAGTGATACAGTTTCGGTTGATGCCAAGTACATCCTCGGTTTTGTCACGGATCTTGGTGGACGGACGTCACATTCATCAATTCTGGCCCGCTCACTGAATATTCCAGCGGTTGTTGGCACCCAGACGGCCACGGCTGATTTAGCGACCGATGAGATGGTTATTATTAATGGGACAACAGGGAGTGTCATTAGTGAGCCCACTGCTGCGGAAATCGCAACGGCCAAGCAAGCCATGGCAGATCGGCAAGCTAATCGTGTGCGGCTAGCCAAGCTACGTCACCATCAAACGGTCACTAAGGATGGGATAGGTGTGACGTTGGCTGCCAACATGGGTACCGCTAATGATATTCCTAGTGTACTTGATAATGGTGCAGAGGCAGTCGNTTCTGTATATGGACGCGGAGCGTGTCCCTACAGAAGATGAGCAATTCGCCATCTATCGTCAGGTTGTGTCGGCGTTAGCACCACGGCCAGTTGTGATTCGGACGTTGGATATTGGCGGTGATAAGCCGCTACCCTATTTGCACCAGGCACCAGAAGCAAATCCATTTATGGGTGAACGGGCTATTCGTCAGAGTTTAGCCCATCAACCATTATTTCGGAGCCAGTTGCGCGCGTTAATTCGGGCGTCGGCGTATGGTCATTTGCGAATTATGTTTCCGATGATTGCCACCTTAGATGAATTTCGTCAGGCCAAAGCCATCTATGATGATGAACGGTCGAAATTGACAACCGCTCAGGTTCCGATGGGAAAGATCGATGTCGGGATGATGGTTGAGGTGCCAGCTGCGGCGATGTTAGCCGATCGGTTCGCTCAGGAGGTAGACTTCATGAGCATTGGTACCAATGACTTAATCGGATATGCCATGGCTGCTGACCGCACCAACCAAGATGTTGCCTATCTCTATCAGCCGTACCATCCGGCTGTCTTAAGGCTGGTGGATCGCATCGTTCGCGCGGGCCATGCTGCTGGAATTCCGGTGGCAATGTGTGGCGAGATGGCTGGAGATCCAATTGCGGTACCAATCTTATTGGGAATAGGGTTAGATGAGTTTTCAATGGGAGCCGGATCGATTTTAAAAACCCGGCAACTTATGGGAACTTTAAATGTTCATGAACTACAGTCGTTGGCGGATACAGTGCTCAATTCAACGAGTACAAGCCAAGAAGTGATTACAATGGTTCAGGCTGCTGTACCAGGGATTCTGGACGTACGGTAGTTGAAATGATGATGGGACGTTTGCATGACCTGATGACTAAGGGCATGTCAAACGTCTTTTTTTATAATCAGGGTTTTTGGTTGTGGTTTGCAATCACTTAGGCAAACCCATATAATTGTGATGATTGTACAAAGCGAAACGCCAAACTATTTTAGCCAAACACAAGACGCAAGGGGGATTGGCAATGAACATTGGCATATTTACAGATACCTATTTCCCTCAAGTAAGTGGGGTAGCGACGTCGATTAAAACGCTACGGGATCAGCTGGAAAAGCAAGGACACCAAGTTTATATTTTTACCACAACGGATCCTCACGTGGAACGCAACGTGTATGAACGGAATGTCTTTCGATTCTCCAGCATTCCGTTTGTGTCCTTTACGGATCGGCGGATCGCCGTTCGGGGATTATTTCAGGCTTATCAGATTGCCAAAGAATTAAATTTGGACGTGGTTCATACCCAAACTGAGTTTTCAATGGGGTGGATTGGTAAGTTCGTTGCGCGTAACCTGGAAATTCCCTGTCTACATACGTACCATACAATGTATGAAGACTATCTACATTATGTGGCTAATGGGAAAATTTTGAAGCCGGTTCACGTTAAACAGGGGACATTAGCCTTTTGCTATCATCTGAGCGGGGTGGTCGCCCCTAGTGATCGGGTTTTGACCACCCTGACGGATTATGGGGTTAAGACACCGATTCGGGTGATTCCAACAGGGGTTAATTTGCATCAGTATGAGCAACCAGATACGGCAGACTTACGCAAAAAATTGGGTTATCAACCGGATACGCCGGTGATTTTGTCGTTAAGTCGTTTAGCCTATGAGAAGAATATTAAGGCAAGTATTGCAGCTTTGCCCCGGATTCTAGCGCAGGTACCGACCGCACAATTGTTAATTGTGGGGGATGGCCCGGCGCGAGAAGATTTGGAGCAACAGGCAAAAGATGCGCAGTTAATGGACCATATCACTTTTACGGGTGAGATTGATAATGATGAGGTCTTTCGCTACTATCACATGGCCAATGTTTTTCTGTCATCGTCAGACTCTGAATCACAAGGGTTGACCTACATCGAAGCGATGGCTGCGGGGATCAAAATTGTGGTCATGACTAGTCCATATACAGATGAATTATTATCTAGCCGCACGTTAGGTGTGACTTTCACGACACAAGATGAATTGGTTGAAAACGTGGTGGATTACTTGCTTCATGGGGATGACGAGCAAGATCCAGACCTTTTAGCACAGAAATTGGCGGAAATTTCCGCGGATACATTTGGTCAGCACATTATTGAATTCTATCAAGATGCGCAGGTCAGCTATGAAGAGTCGCACGAAGACACCCCAGACTTTACGGATTAAGGGAGTTATTGAATGTTAAAAATCAACATGTTTTCTGCAGCTGATTCTGTTAAGGGTCAGGGCGTGGGGAGTGCGTACAATGAACTGATGAATTTGCTGAAGACTCACTTGAACCAAGAGTTTGATGTGTCGGTCAATCGATACCGGCGAGTAGACATCACGCACTACCATACGATTAACTTTTCTTATTACTTATCTACTTTTCTGCCGCACCGCGGTCGTAAGATTGGGTATGTTCACTTTCTACCGGAGACCCTTGAGGGAAGTCTTAAAATTCCTCAGCCATTCCGGTCAATTTTTTACGGCTATGTGTTGGCTTTCTATCGGCGGATGGACCACATTGTTGTGGTGAACCCGACGTTTATTCCGAAGCTTGTTGCTGCAGGAATCCCGGCCGAACGGGTGACGTATATTCCTAATTTTGTGAGTCGAGACGAATTTTATCCAGTAACTGCTGAGCAAAAGCAGGCCTTACGGCAACAATATGGGTATGCGACTGATCGATTTACGATTCTAGGTATCGGACAGATTCAAGAGCGCAAGGGATTGTTTGATTTCATTAAATTAGCCCGAAATAATCCCAGCTATCAATTCATTTGGGCTGGTGGCTTTTCATTTGGCCGGATGACGGACGGCTATGCTGAACTTAAGAAGGTCGTTGATGATCCGCCAGCTAACTTGAGCTTTCCCGGGATCGTTGATCGGGATAAGCTAGTTGATTACTATAATTTGGCTGATCTATTTCTATTGCCGTCGTTCAACGAATTGTTCCCGATGTCAGTGCTTGAGGCCTTTAGTACAGGGACCCCCGTTTTGTTGCGGGATCTCGACTTGTACCAAGCCATTATTGCGGGAGATTATCAACCCGCTAAGGATTATGCTGAGATGGATGAACAGCTGCATCATTTAGCGGTGGATCCACAGGCACTGGCTCACTGGCGGCAGCAAAGCTTGGCAGCGGCGGATCGGTACTCGGAGGAACATCTGACGCAGATTTGGCGAGAATTTTATACGCAACAGGCAAAAGAGGGGTAACTGCATGTCACGACGAAATAAATGGGTATTGGCGTTAATGTTTCTTTTAGGCATTGCGATTTTTACCTACTCGCTGCGAGACATCAAGTTTTCCGTCTTGGTCAGTGATTTTGTACACATTAACTTTTGGTGGTTTGGCGTTGCCATCTTATGTATGGTGATGTATTTGGGATTAGAAGCGTGGATTGTTAAAGTGTTTATCTCAGATCGAATTCAGGGGTTTACATTTAAAGATGCTATCCGAATTCCAATGGTAGAACAATTGTTCAATGGTATTACGCCGTTTTCTTCTGGCGGTCAACCGGCACAGTTAATTGCCTTGATGCAAACGGGGGTTGATGCTGGTAAAGCCAGTTCGGTCTTACTGATGAAATTTGTTGTGTATCAATCAATGATTGTTATCAATTTTTTGTTTGCGTTAGTGATTGGTTTCAATCAGATTCAAGATAAATTACACGCATTAGTCTGGTTAGTTGTGTTTGGATTTAGCATCCATTTGGCCGTGATTGTTGGCCTGTTGATGGTAATGTTTTGGCACGCCTTTACCAAAAAAGCTGTGGCCGTTATTTTGAAGCCAGTACGGTGGTTCATAAAGGCTGAGCGCTTTGATCGAATGGAAGCCAACATTAACGAAAAAATTGACTCGTTTTATGCAGAGAGTGTCCGGATTAGTGGTCAGTGGAAGCTAATGCTACGGGTTTTTGTCATCACGTTTTTTCAGCTGATGTTTTATTACTTAATTCCGTATTTTATTATGCTGGCACTGGGGTACACCACAGCGAACATTGTGATGGTCACCTGTTTACACATTCTGATTGTGATGGTCATCTCACTGTTCCCAATTCCGGGGGGCTCTGGTGGTGCAGAATACAGTTTTGAGATGATCTTTAAGAGCTACATTTCTTCAAACAGTAAGTTAGTGTTGGCCATGATACTCTGGCGACTCTTAACGTATTACCTGGGGATGTTGGCTGGCCTAGTGGCGATGGTCATTCGTCCAGATAAGGTAGTTGAAGAGCCTAATTCAGGAAATGAATAAGATTTTCTGGATTAAGGCGTGCCAACAGCGCACAAGTTTGGTAAAATCATAGTTGAAAGCTAGAAAGGGGACCAACCATGGAAGAATCTCAATTGATTGGCATCATCAATCGCTTAAAGGCGATGCAAGAAGATGCAACTGACGAGCCACAACCCCGTCGTTTTGAAAAAGAAGGCGTGGAACAAGCATTGGTTGTCTTCAACCAAGCAACACATACGTACACGCTAACTGAACATAATCCGGAAACGACATTTGAGTTTGATAACATCGACTTAGTGGCAATCGAATTGTTTGATTTACTGACGGATAACTAACAAAACTATGGGCGACATAGTTTTGTTTTTTTTTCGACGAAAGATTGAATTTTTTCAAAGGTTCAGTAATCAGATTGATTACCAGCCGATATCAGCTATACTTTAGGGATGTTAATTATTTTGTGGAGGCAGTCGCATGGCGAACTTTTTTAAGCGAAGGATGAGTTGGGTAAATACCCGAATGGGCTTTTTCCTGTTAACGATTGGTTTATTCTGGGTAAAAACGTATATTGCCTATCAAACCGAATTTACATTAGGAGCGAAGGGCAGTGTGCAGCAATTCTTGCTGCTGATAAATCCGTTACCGGCTGCGTTACTGGTATTTGGGATTGCGTTATACTTCCGTGGTCGATTGGCCTATTGGTTGATGATGATCATCAATGTGTTGGAATCAACCTGGATCTTTGCCAACATCCTATATTATCGTGAATTTTCAGATTTCTTGTCGTTTGGGATTATGAAAGGTTCCAGCGATGTGGGGAATAACTTAGGTAAGAGTTTAGCGCAGATTACGCATGTTTATGATTTCTTTGTGTATGTAGATATTATTGTTTTAATTATTCTGTTGGTGACACACGTTATCCGGATTGATGCCCGGCCGTTTAAGCGACGGTACGCCTTTTCAATCACGGTACTATCGTTTGGCTTGATGTTTGCCGAATTTGGGATGGCTAATGCCGATCGGTCTGGCTTGTTGACCCGGACGTTTGATAATAACTATATCGTTAAATACTTAGGCTTGAATGAGTATGCCGCGTTTAATGCTTATCAGACGCAAAAGGAAAGCGCCACACGGGCAAGTGCTAATGCTAGTGATATGAAGAGTGTGTTGAAGTACCTCAAACAGAACCGTGTTAGCCCAAATGTTTCTTATTATGGAAAAGAAAAAGGAAAAAACGTCTTTGTCATTCATTTGGAGAGCTTCCAGCAGTTTCTAATTGACTATAAGGTTAATAGCAAAGAGGTAACCCCTAATCTGAATAAGTTTTATCATAATCAGAATACCTTGTCATTTGATAACTTTTATAATCAAGTAGCCCAAGGGAAGACGTCAGATGCCGAAATGATGTTAGAGAACTCACTCTTTGGGTTACCCCAAGGGTCAGCAATGACGACTTACGGGACACAAAACACGTTCCAAGCGGCACCAGCTATTTTGAGTCAGCAAGCAGGTTATACAACAGCGGCGTTTCATGGGGATGTGCCTAGTTTCTGGAATCGTGATAACACGTATAAGTCATGGGGCTATCAATACTTCTTTAGCTCCAGTTACTACACCGAAAAGTCCGGTTATTCAGTTGGCTATGGCCTTAAAGATAAGATTTTCTTCAAACAATCAGCCAAGTATATTGAGCAGTTACCTCAACCGTTCTATGCTAAGTTGATTACGTTAACCAATCACTATCCTTATGAATTAGATAAGAAGAATACTGACTTTCCGGCAACTAAGACTGGTGATAAGACCGTTGATCCTTATGTACAGACGGCACACTATTTGGATCAGGCTTTTGGGGAGTTTATGACGTATCTCAAAAAAGCGGGTCTCTATAAGAATAGTATGATTGTTGCATATGGGGACCATTACGGTATTTCAAATAATCACCGACCAGCAATTGCCCAACTGTTGGGGAAGAGCAAAGTCACGAACTTTGATTTGGCTCAATTCCAGAAGGTTCCGTTCATGATTCATGCGGCAGGTCTCAAGGGGGGCATCAATCATACGTATGGTGGTGAAATTGATGTCTTACCAACGTTATTGGATCTGTTGGGCGTGAAGAATACGGACACAATTCAGTTCGGACAGGACTTGCTAGCGAAGAACCGCAATCAAACCGTTGCGTTCCGGAATGGGAACTTTATCTCACCAACATATGCGAAAATTGGGGGGACAGTTTATGATACCAGGACTGGCAAGGCACTGTCGTTAACGACAGCACAGAAGAAGACAGTGGATAAAATGCAAAACCATGTCACAACGGAATTGTCACTTTCTGATCGAGTGATTTATGGAGACTTGTTACGATTCTATACGCCCAAGGACTTTACCAAAGTTGATAAGTCATCCTTTACCTACAAGTACAAGCCGGCTATGGAGAAACTAGCTGAGGCGGAAAAGAAGGAAAAGACGAGTGCTTTAGTGAAGAACAAGGGGAAAGAAACCACATATAAGACGGATGCACCAGAATTAAAGTAGGAAAAAGGTAATGTAATGGCGGTAACTTTGCTGTTGCATTACCTTTTTTGTAGTTAAGGTGATGCGTACGCAAATAATTTCAGTAAATATTCATTTTCCCCTTGACCCTGACAATAGAAATTGGTAAACTATTTTCTGTTGTCAATTAACGGAAACAAACATGGTTTGCCCGGCAATTGATTGCAAATCAAGTAATTGAAAAAAAGGCTTGACGGTCTGTGAGATTCTTGATATAGTAGTAAACGTTGTTGAGAATATTTATTCACTTCTTCACCAAAACATCTATATTTATTCAAAAAGATGTTTAAAAAGAAGTTGACATGATTTTATCAGCATGATATACTTTAAAAGTTGTCACGGAGCTCTTGCTTCTGATAACTTGGTAGACCTTTGAAAACTGAACATTGTTTCGACAAACCAAATATGTGTAGGGC
>JAEIIU010044024.1:0-38585 GCA_018874675.1 Drosophila baimaii
CCGAACAAATTGTACGCTTCTCCAATTTTCGGTAACAGGCGAGCAGCAAGCAGTAGGCCGACGATGCGCTTATCTCATGCACCGCGCTCAGAGAGTAGCAGGCGGCTCTCTGTACTGTACTTCATTAAAGCTGTTATTAACAGCTCTTAGATGTCTCTGTTACCATGCGCAATTCAATGACGTCAGCGCACAGATCAACGCATCGTCACATGACACTTAACATAGCAATTAACATACCACTTAACATATTTGGTACCCCCTAAAAGTATGCAGTATGCATCGTAACATAGCACTTAACATAGCACTTAACATTACACTTAAAGTACCACTTAACATATTTGGTACCCCCCAAAAGTATGCCATAGGCAATTTCACTTGCCTTGCAGCGTCGCTCTGCTACTTAACATAGACTTGATCGTTCATCTACTGCTTGCTGATCGCCTGGTACATGAAACCATGCATTTCATAAATTTTTACTTGCCAAAGTCAAGGTTGGGTGGGATCTTGTTGTTGTCTACAACAACATCAATGTTTTAACAACAACAACATTTTAAAACAATATTACGAAATCGCCGAACAAATTGTACGCTTCTCCAATTTTTGGTAACAGGCGAGCAGCAAGCAGTAGATCGACGATGTGCTGACATCAGCGGTGACGTCATCGATAGCTGGAATAAACTGCTTTAAAATTCGCTTGCATACTTTTAGGCTGTTAATATTTTAAATATGTAAGGTACAGTTTTAGCAGTATTGGTTAGATTCAGGGTTTATTAAATTGTGATTAATAGTAGCATAATTTTGGGCTGTACTAATTATTAAAAAAGGTAGCTGATGGCTAGCAGGTGACTCGCTGGTGGCACACTTTCAGACTGTACTTATACAGTCATACAGTGCTTTCTACATCCAATTTAACGAAATCACCCAAGAAATTCCTCGTATTTCCATTAAGTGTAACCGGCGAGCAGCAAGCAGTAGGGCGTGGATGCGCTGATCTCAGCGGTAACGTCATCGATAACTGGAACATAACATAACATAAGGTTGCATGTATACTTTTGGGCTGTTCATTATAAGAATATCTAAGCCATAGTTTTAGCAGTATTGGTTAGATTCAGGATCCAGGATATTAAAAAGTGTTTATAGTAGTATACTTTTGGGCTGTACTAATTATTTAAAATAAAGGTAGCTGATGACTGCACGCTGGTGGCTGCTACCAGCAGCTGGTGGCATACTTTCAGGCTGTAAATTATTAAATCAATTTATTTTCTGATAAACAATAGATCCGCTGGCACATTAAATAAAGTAAAATATAAAGACGAACGGCCTTCCGGCTGCTTTTTTAGTGGAGTTAAAAATTGGATTCAAATTCGACTAAAATCGAGCGCAATGTGCAGTGTGTTTTTGTCAAACAAAGTACGAATTTGTCAACAAAGTACGAATTTCCCCCAATAAAGGTAGCTGGTCACACTTAAGTGCAGCATAAATCGCTCCAGAAGCGTTGGCGTTGCCAGACTGGTAAACGAGCTTTGAATTGCCTCAGAAACCAACACAAAAAATCCCCTGCTTCAAATGTCAAATTTAAATTTCGAAATACGGCCCGAATTTTCAATCAAGGTAGCCTTGCACACTACTGTCAGCTTACCTTACAGAGCCTGGTGCCTTCTAGCCTCAGTCTACAAATCTTTGTGTAACAGCAAACATCAGTGCTCTCGCTAGAAATAAATTCTGTTTTTTCTTAGCAATACAAATTTTTACAAAAGTTAAAAAGTGATTTCTTTTTTCAAGTAAATTTCTCTAAATCAATAATGATTTTTTTCAATATTTTCGCCAGTAAGTGAAAAAAAATAACGGTTTACTCGGGCGTTAGTTTCGGTTACGGTTCGGTTCCACCCACTTGCTGGGCCTTGCTCCTGCTTCCGCTCCCGATTCGGCTCTTTGGCATCTTGAAGTTTAGATATTATTGGTGTTATTGGTGTTCCCCATATATAATATAATCTTTACCCTTTCTTTTAGAAATTTTGGAAGCTTTGAACATTACAAAGCCCGCTCCTCAAGGACCCCCAATCTCCTGGAGTTGGGGCGCAGCCATTGTCATCCTGGGCGCTACAGTTCTTATTATGACAAGAAAATGCCGTGGAGGCAAACGCGCTCAGGTATGTAGCCCACACAATCGAATATCCTTTGTAATTAATCCTTTGTTGTTATGCCAGCAAATTGAAGAAGTCCAAGCAGCTCGCCCGGCGCGTCGAAGTCGCCGCCGCCATTGATAACATGCCGCCAACCAACGCCACAACCCCACCCCGAAACTCCGGACTCCAGGAAATTGGCCAATAAATTAATAGTGAATGACATTAGTTGAAATGAGCAGCTGACCGGAGAACAACAATTTGGATAAATACTAACTTTTGAAATATAACGCATTCGACTACTTTTGTACTGCACGAGCCTTCTCACGCCATCTCGTTGGAAATTATATACAAAAATTACTCAAATTTGCATTTTATTCGCTATACTTGTTGATGGGAAGTGTCTGAGCAGATGGACCTTATAATAATGATCCATTCCTTCCCCAGAGAGGGGGGAATCCCAGCCAGTAGGGATCTAGGAAGCCAAGTACCCGGCTTTTTTATTTTTTATTTATCTTTTCAGATGACCAAATATTCCCCACAAAATCACAATACAATTTCCTATGATTTTTTTATGTTTTTATTTAACTTACAATTTTGTTTTCTGTTTTTATGTTTTTTTGTAGGTTTTTCTTTTAATGATCTCTTGTTTAATTTCTCATTGCTTGGCTTTAAATAATTCTTTTTGGGTTTTTTTTAGTACATGTAATTACAACGCAATATTTTCATAGGACTTCCTCGACTGTCGACTGCGCGCTTCGGCTTTTATGTAGTAATTTGTTTTCGGATCGTTTGTTACATATCTTTTTGTATACCGAACAGTATGGATCATCGATTAGAGATGGAGAATAATCGAAGTTTTCGATGTTTTTATATGAGAAAATCGGTTTTAAATCGATTAAAGTCGATGTTTCTCCACCTCTATCATCGATATTATATAACCGTAAACTATTCATATACACGAGTATATGTATAAATAGATGTTGTGTGTGTGTGTGGAGCTAGCTAGAAGTTGGCGCCCTCACCACAGAGTTTTCTTGTGTATCATATCATATTTTTCTTGTTCTTTTTTTCACTATCTTCTCCCCCAGAATTGTGGCTTGAAAATTCATCGACTTTCGATTGCTGTTAGGTGGAATTTTGTGTTCTTATTTCGGTTATTTTTGATTTCCTTCGGTCATGAAGAAGATAGCATCTTCAGCTGAAGGATTCGGATGTTTGGGGCAGGATGGCTTGAAATTTCATCGACTTTCGATTGTTATTAGGTGAAATTTTGTGTTCTTGTTTCGGTTATTTGCTTTTTCGATTTCTTTCGGGCTTGAAGAAGACACCACACGATAGCATCTTCAGCTGAGGGATTCGGATCTTGGGGAAGGATGGGGTTTTAAGTAGCATATACATATATAAATATATATGTATATATGTATATATTTGTGTGTATATAATAACATTGAACTTCCTCTCTGTCTTGGGCTTCGTGAATAGTTTTCTTAATTTGTTTTTTACGTTTTTTTTTTTAGTTTTGTTATTTACACAGCTGCATATTTGTGGGTTTGCCTAACTTAAGGGGGTTATGCATTTTACAACACATTTACTATTACTTCTTTGCTCTTAATCTTAATTCAGACGCACAGCTGGCCTATAACAGATATATCCTTCTTTTGTTTTTGTTGTCGCTACGCCGCGCATACTGACAGTGACAATTATGATCAACAGTTAGCGAGATAGTGCCCCCTCCTGGGGCAGTATCCCCGACAACAACATCAACGTCATGTCATCAGTGTCGGCATGACTTCATCATTTTTTACTTAAGTGCTACGAACTAAATATAACTTAACCATAAGTATGTATGTGTTTGTGTTTCTTTCTGTGTGTGTTTTACGTACATATGCTTCATGTGGGGAGGCAGAAGGGTCTCTGTGTTACTTTAAACTTAATTACTAACTTGGGGGCTGGCGCGAAAAACAACAAAAAAAAAGAACTAAACAAAATATCCAAAATAATAATATACATATTTTCTGTTAATGCGTTTTCCTCAGCGATCGTTTCGCGTTCACTCAATTTCCATACAATTTAATCCCAGAAGGCAGGATCCTTTGTGTGTGTGTGTGTGTGTTTTGTAGTGTTGTGTTGGCTTACTTTGGGGTGGTGATTGGGATGCGGGGGGCTGGATGGGATTACATGAAGCGTTGTCGCTTACTGCTGTAATGACATATGTCCATTTTGTCGTCGATGGGACTGCCAGGACGCTTGCAATGGCGCGCTATTTCGTTGGCAACAAATGCAAATAGTTCCGGACCGCTGAAAACATAATATATAACGAGATTAGATATTGTGATACTTGACTGAGCTGAAAAGAAAACTCCAAACTAAGATACTGGAATAACTAACGTGTATTAAATCATTGTGGATAATAAAAAGGAGTGCGCACTGAGCTATCTGTGTATTCCAGCATGTTCTTCCGATTCTGAGAGGGGTTTCAATTGGTCTGGATCTATAGTTTCTAAGCTAAGTTCATTTTTGCAAGCAAAACAGATGGGGAATTGTATTTCTTTACGTGATAAATGATCTCAATACGAATTAATAAATTAACTTTGGAAAGATAATACTTTTTTCTATTACATATATCTTTTTTTATGTTTTAAATTATGTGAATATGAATTTATTAAAAGAAAAATGTAAATAAATAAGAAAATTTCTTGGCATAATATTAATGTCCATTATTTGGAACACGACAAAGTGTCTTAACAGAATGATGCACATTACGCTCCTATAGATATCTAGTTAAACGCCCAAATGCTTCGAAATATGTTAAATACTCCAATTCCTAATGTTTCAAAACTAAATATAAAAGGAAAAACTAACCGTGGACGCAGAACCAAGGCCTCCTTGAAGGTGTGCAAATCATCCCCTATTCCAGCGCCGGGGGCACCGCCCGCTCCCGCCTGTCCTCCGCCACCTGCACCGGCGGACAGCAAGTGACCACCACCAGCGACTGATGGCGGACCACTGTTCAAGCCCAGACCGGAGCTGTGAAATCCGAGTCCAGAGCCGCCACTGCCGCTCTGATGATGCTCCGGCTTGGGTGAGCTGGTGTAGTTATCAAATAGAAGAAAATATTGGTTTTTTAGCGGGATTTTGTTCGGGATGTAAGGCCATACAAACTCACCGACGATTGGCATGTGGATTTGTGTTGGATGGCGGTAGAGGTTTCCCGGCCAAATAGGCCAAAAGATCCTCGCGGCGTATCATGCGGCGTTTTTTGCTGCGCGCCCAATCGGCCAACTCGCGAGTACGTCTTTGGTAGCCGCACTGAACGGCAGCGTCGCTGGTGCGTTTGAGACCATCACATGATTCTGGAAGGGATTGGATTGGTTAATGACTAGCTATAATGGACATTGGTTTTTCCAATATATGGAAATACGTACCTTTGTAGAGAGTTGTCACAGTGCCAGCTGCGGTCTGGAAGGGCAGCCAAAGGGCGCCTGTGTCTGATGAGGAAAATGTGTTCGATGAGCGCTCTGCAAGAGGAACACAAAAGGATTTGATTAAAAATCTTCAAGTTTAAGGGAATCTATATGGGTTTGACCTAGGGGACCGCAGATATAGATAATGGATTTATTTCATAGATTAAATTTTAAATTAACAGTGCAAAGGTCACAGTCAGAGTCGAGGTTTGTTTGAATGATCTTCCCTTGTACCGGCGATGTGTATGTTTTGTTTGCGTAACTCCTATCTGGGCGGTCCTCCACCTGGTCCAAATTACACAATGAAAAGAGTTCTGAGAACTCTGAAGGAACTAGGGGGTCCACTTGGGTATTATATGTAAGTTTTAACTCCACATCGATTCAATATCAAATACATTTTGTTCAACAGAAATCGATCGAAATCCTTGCCAATCGAATACTTAAGGCGCAGTATCGGATACAACAAAAGAACAAACAAAACATGTTGATCGTGCATTCCTCTTTGCTTTTGTCATTGTCTAGTTTTCTCTACATCTCTCCCATTACTCTGCTGCCTCCTTGCACACCTGCTGCATGGGAGGAACAAGGACGACAGCAGGAGGAGAAAGGGAAGAGCAGACCGTCGTATACGTTGTGCCGTTATCGACCGAAAAGTAGTGGAGGCAGGACAAGAAAAAGCCGAAATCATTGCAGCAAGTGCAAGTGGGATGGCAATATGTGGGCTCTCGCAGTCATAACCCAAAATAATTTGCAATATAATTAAAAAAAAGAGAAGAAAGCTACAGCACACAGCTGTGAAAAGAAAAGCGAGAGAGAAAAAATGAGGCAAGAGGCTATAGATGCAGCTTACAAATCTTCGAAACGTTGTTTATTATATTCCCTTTTTTAGCCAGGCCGAAAGCAATGACGAAAGCAGAACAGCTGTTCGACACACACAAACACGCACACATACTTTCGCCTGCACGCACATGTTGATTAATTATATCAACAACAACAAAAAGACAGTGGAAAGAAACTAGCGAAGAACAACAACAATAGGGAAAACACTCGACGCCTGTGCCCTCCAGCTGCTGAGCTGCTGAGCCTCTTCTCTCCCTATTCTGCCATTGCACTTGCCGTCTTCTCCGTCTCCGCCGCCGTGCCTCTCTAGCCATCTCTCTTTTTCTGGCTAGCTGTTCTATTGCATCTCTCTCCGCCCCGCTCCAACAACACAAACAAAAAGCCCTTTTCTGCATTTTGATAATGCGTAGATTGGGAGAGCGAGAGCGATTGAGAGAAGGGAGTTGCATGAAAGCCGGGCTGCTGCTGCTTCTTCTGCTTCTTATTCTTCTCCTTCCTCCGACTGTTCTATTAATACCTCGCCCAAAACTATTTTTGAAGAGAGACTGCACACGCACACACACACTCACACACCAAACACACATACACAATCGCACACATGAACGAATGGAATCACAAAGAACACTAACAAAAAAATGTTGAAGCATGGAAGCCTACGCCCTTGGAAGTGGAAAAGGGGAGATTCGGGGCATGGAGTTCCCGATTGCCGGAACGTTACCTCTGTAAAGCTGGGCAACGGCGGTAGCCGAATCCTGGAATGCTCCCCACACGGTGCTCAGGTTGTTGTCCCGCTGACGCACATACTCCCGTTCGTACTCATCGTGCTGTCCGTGGATTTCACGATGACATTGCTCCTCCATCCAGCTCTCCTCGCCACCCGACTCCGGTTGCTGTTGCATTCTCTTTCTTGCCTTCTTAATCTTTTGATTTTTTTCACTGGCAACTCTGCTCCTCCTTTTGTTTTACAGTTCTTTTCCCGATCCGGCGAATGCCTGGACTCCCTCTGCTTCTTCTTCTCCGCTGCTGCTGCTCCTTTTCTGCTGCTGTTTCTGCTTCTTCTTCTGCTACGACGACAGCACCAAACCAACACACACGCACACGCGAAGCACACCACTACAGGCACACGCACGTAGGATTGTCCACTCTTTGTTTCCGAGTCACCAGGATGCGACTTGTATTCTATTCGCCCGACGCACTGAACCGTACCGTAGACTTGCTCTTGGATAGTAAATTATTTCAATTTAATTATTCTGAAAACGTCAAGCAAGTAGCACTTTTGTGTAGTAAACCAGCACAAAAAAGAACTAACACTCAGTACAGTGATGCCAGATCGTTAAGGGGTTCCATTCTAGTTCGATTTTTGGGGAACAGGTTCTGAACCAGTCACCAAATGGCGTTTTAATAAAGAACAAATATCGCAAATTGTATTCGTACTTAATAAAACAAAATATTATTGCTTAATCTAGTTTTAGATTAACAATTGGAAGAGAAATAGTATTCGTTTTATTTGCACATTAAAGTATTCAATTAACACATCTTAATTCTTTCTTCACGAAATCTTCAATTTAGTTTCTAAATTTCACTAACTAATTACCATGTAGGCAGCAATATAGTTGTATAAATGTTTTCAATAGACACAATTGGTGCGTAATCGCCTATGAAACGAGCAGCTCATATGAACTAGTTCCTTTTATTTTTATATTCATTAAAGAGTAATAAAAAACATAACATAACAAAACTTTGAAATTACTTAATTCAGTTGAATAATAGCCATTGTATACATCGAGTCGTAGGCCCCGTTAGCTGATACTTATTAAATTCATTAGACTTAGTATTGTATACGAGATGTAAAATGATAAAAAAGTTTATATATAATAAATAATATATACAGCAACATTTTTTATTAGATCTAACTTTTCCCATATTTTGTTTAAACCAAATCAATAAATAATTCGAACGTATTTAATTATTGGAACGAGTTCCAGAGCTGCCAGTTTTTCGAACACAGTGGCAACGCCGCCCCAGTTGTCTGCACGTTTTTAAAAGCCGGCAAGCGGAATCCAAAACAAAACGAGGATCCTCGAAAACCCAGGATGTTTTTGAACTCCAATCTGTTTGAGCCAGGCAAATCGAAGCCAGAGAAGCAGTTCGTCCAGTTGGCGGTGAAGCAAAACCAGCGAATCGATGGCAGGCGCTCCAATGAGTGTCGCGATGTGGAGTTAACCTTCGGTGCGGATTGGGGCACTGTGGCGGTTTGCCTCGGCGACACCAAGGTCCTGGCCCAGGTTAGCTGCGACATCGGAGCTCCCACAACTTCCAGGCCCAACGAGGGCAAGCTCCAGCTGAACGTGAGCATTGGCGGCGTGGCATTCCTGGACGAAGTGCAGTCCACTCATGACCAGCGATCCCTTACCCTGAACTCCCTGCTGGAGCGGACATTCCGCAGTTCCCGCTGCCTCGATCTGGAGTCCCTGTGCGTGGCCGCCGAGCAGCATGTATGGTGCATCCGCGTAGACATCAATGTGTTGAATCACGACGGGAATCTCTATGGTAAGCGCAAAGAAAGTTATTCAAAACCCTTCTAAGCTAACTCTTGGTATTTATGTGTGTATAGATGCCAGCACTGTTGCCACATTAGCTGCCCTGATGCACTTTCGCCGACCGGATGTCACATTTGCGGAAGACGAGCTGCGGATTTATACGGAAAAGGAGCGCGAACTGATCCCCCTGCTGTTCCTCCATTACCCCGTGAGCGTTACATATTGCATCTTCAAGAGCAGTCAACAGCCACAGGTGGATCCGACGCTCCTGGAGGAGAATGCCGCCGATTCGGTGATTGTGCTCAGCTTTAATTCATACCAGGAGCTGTGCACTCTAAATGCTGGCGGCACAGTACCCACCAATGTCCGGACCATCATGCAATGTGCCCGTAATGCAGCGACTCGCTGCAAGGCTATCGTGGATTTCATAAGAAAGGCCTTGGCCTTGGACGAGGAGCGTCGCCTGCTAGGCAGTGGCCCGAACACAGGTCTGATGGCCCTTCTGGGAGCGAATAAGCACAGGCTAAGCTTCAAGCAACTAATGCAGGGCCATCACAAGCAAGAGATTCCGGGTCCTCTAGACTCGCAAATGGAGGTGGATGGAGCACAGCCAAGTGACAAGCAGAGCGTGGAGGAAGTTCCAGTGAAAAAGGAGCAGCCCAGAAAACAGGAGACAGGTAAAAGGGTGCAGGAAATGGAGCTAAGTGTACATGGACTTCAAATTTCTGATTAACCTTCTCTTACAGACGCCGCCCCCATGGACACCACCACTTGGCTGCCACAGGAGGCTTTGAACGACCAGGAACTGCCAACACCCTCGGAGGCATCCACATCGAAAGCGGGAAAAGCTAGAAATCGGGGCAAAAACAAGGCCAACAAAAAGCAGCAGCAGCAGCAGCAGCTCACAAAGAAACAGAGTAAGCGTTAGCCCACGGCTTATGGGATTTCAATTAACAAAACTGCCTAAATCTCTGTTCCAGATCACAGCGATTCGGAGGAGGAGGCCACGCAAGTCATCTAGCCACCTACGCCTTACGATGGCAGTCACGTAGATAAGTGAAAATGCTTTCTGTTGAGTTTTATTTAGGCTTAAAAGTACGGCTAAAATCAGTCTAGGCTTTAACAGAAATCGTTTCAAGTGTGTAGTTCCAATTGGTTCCTTGGAACCGATCCTTGTCTTAGCTTAACTAAGACTAAAACTACAGCTCTAAATATATATAAATATATGTGTGTGTGTTCGCCCCTCGAGAGGGGAGAGAACGAAACGATGTTTAACTTTAAAAATATTGCAAGTTGCCTTCATTAGCTCCTTATATTCTTACAGCGATATCGGTTGGTGGTTTCTATTCGCGTTAATTATTGTTTTCCAACAACTCCCAAGTAAGTTAAGTGTGCTTCGATATTGCATTTAGGGGTTTATTGGAGTTTTTGTTGGGTTACTTGTTCGTTGCTTGCTCCAAGCCATGCCCACATGGCTGGATTTGTAAGACAAACGAGCGATCGCCTTAGAGTACGAATTGCTACTTAATTTCGTGTTTCTTGTATTCATTTTCTTTTGTAAATATACATAGTTTATTTTATGTAAGGTGTATAAGTGAGTGGGCGTTTGTTGTTGTTGTGTACAATTATAAAGAGCTATTAACAACGGACCAATGCTACAATTAGTTTTGTAAAATCTGCTTAGAACTAGGTTTATATTCAATCGCGTTTAACTACTACATATTTTATTGCGAGCACCAATTGCTACTACTTCTCTACGCGTTATATTCCAGTATTCCTTTTTTTCTTCGTGTTAATTACATTGCAGCTTTTCGTTTGTTGCTCGGGAAAGTGCGGATTGCAGTGGGTAGGATCTGGGGGCAGTGGTGTGTGTGTGTGTGTGAATGTGCGGGAGATAAGGAGGACATTTCGCTATCATCGGTGTATCAGTATTTTCGTTTTTCCTTATTTTTGTGGGGTGAACAATGCCGGCACAGAACGTCCCGTCCGGCAAGGACAAATGCAGCAACAATGTGTGTGTGTGTGAGCGCTCTTGGATGACGGGAACGGAAGGCAATGGCTAGCGTTAGAAGGAGTAGACGTCGTCGGCGTCCTCCTCCTCCTCCTCATCCACTGCCTGGTTGACCCTCCGTACGCCGCCGCCACGCCTTCAGGTGGTGTCGTTGCCAATGCCATTCTTCTGGTCTAACTTATTCGAGCCCATCTTCACCCTGTACACAAAAAACGTAATGATCTCCTTCTCCTTGATGGGTATCGTCTTGAAGTGCTTCATGATGGTCTAAACGGAGCGGAGGGGGAGAAACAAAAGCAGGGGGGTTAATGGTATGTGGTGAAATACAAAATATTATGGGGATCCACTACGCGGCGCCTTAACATATGTACATATAAAGCAGGTACAAACTCACATCCGCCAGCTGTGCCCGCTTCATGCCCTGCCGCGTCTGGACGTTGAAGTGGCGCTTGTAGCGACGCAGCGCACTGACGCCCAGCTTATGGAGATCGGGGAACTCGTGCAGGTCCGTGTCCGTCTCGTTGCTGTCATCCTCGCTGTCCTTGCGCCGCCGCTTTGTCCGCACCGACTGGATGCGGTCCTTGTGGTGGTCACATATGTAGATGTGCTGAGCACTTGGGTCGCTGCTCAGCTTCAGCCGCTTCTGGGCCACCGTTTTCTGGATGCGCTTGCTGTAGCTGGCGTAGCCGGCCTGGTTGCGACACCGCTCCATGTCGTCGATGAGGCAGCAAGTCTGGTCCGTGTGACCGCGGCTATCCTCTTCGCCGGTGCTGAATCCGTTATTCATCCTGTTCTTTCCGCCGTTGCCTTTGCTTTTCTGCCCACTTGCTGTTTCTCTGTTTCTCTCCAATTCTGCTTTGCTTTTCTTTTCGCTTTTTGCTTTGTGGTTGCGTCGCCAGTGTGACCGCCGTCAAAACATTTAAATATACCGTCCGGCATTCAAGAATATACCAGATAAATGCAGTGACTACCGTTGTGGTTGGAGGGGTAAATGCTGAACTCACCCTTAAAATACAAAATTTAAAACAAATTTAAACACAAAAATAACTAATAATAATATACTTTATATAAATATAAAACTAAACAGATAATCAATTATTTGCCAATAACAACAAAATGATTTTAATAAATAAATAACAAAATATATAAAAATTATCGATAAGTTGATATATTTTATACACATCTCTATATATTTTAAAAACACAAAAACAAGCCAATTATTAATCTTTGTTAGATTTTATTAAACAATAAATGCATCCACCAAACAGTTGGGATGAATAATAGAGTGCGAATTATTGTGGTCGGCGACTCGGGTAAGCACTGCCTCCTCCTCCGACTTCCTGACCTACTAATCCACGTCAAACCCCTGCCTGCCCAGGTGTTGGCAAGACCTGTCTGACGCACTTGATCGCACACCACGAATCCCTGATCCGACCCGGCTGGACCGTGGGCTGCAACATCCAGGTGAAGATCCACGAGTTCAAGGAGGGAACCGCCCGCCAGAGCCCCTATTTCGTGGAACTCTTCGACGTGGGCGGCTCGCTGAGCCACAAGAACACACGAAGCGTCTTCTATGCGGGCGTGCATGGCATCATCCTGGTGCATGACCTCACCAATGGCAAGTCGCAGGAACAGCTGCTCGACTGGCTGTACGAGATCGTCAACAAGGAGGGCAAAGACACGTACAAGTCGCGTGGCAGCTCCATGCCCGCTCCCTCGTCGCCGCCGCACTGCTTCTCCTCGAACGCATCCGCGAACAACTCGCCGGTGCGCTTCGATATGGAGGAGTTTCTGGGCGCCACACAGACACCCATTCTGGTTATGGGCACCAAGCTGGATCTGATTGACGAGAAGCGGCAGCCCAAGACGGCTGTGAAGAAGGCGGGCGGCATAGGTGAGTCGCGATGATCTCGCCTAGAGATTAGAGAAGCTCCCCATAGCCTGGCTTTCTTCTATCCACAGCTGACAAGTGCGGCGCCGAGGAGATCTGGCTGAACTGCAGGGACACCCGGAGCCTGGCCGCCGGCACAACGGATGCGGTGAAGCTATCCCGGTTCTTTGACTGTGTGATCGAGAAGCGTGAATCGCTGGGCGGTGGCACGGGGACACAGGCTTTTGGCGCTCCGCCAGACCGGCGACGACCCGTGTACTCGGCAGGCAGTGCGGCCGAGTACTCGCTCTACTGCTCTCCGACCAGCAGCAGCAGCGGCAACAGCAACAGTGGCGGCGTTAGAGTGGATCCCAGTGTCGTTCCGCTGCTGGAGACCTTCAACGACCTCAAGTGATGATGTTTCTTCATCTGTTTCCAATGTGCATTCAATTGTAGCCCTAAGATCCCTTTGTAAATATCGTATGGAAATCTTTAAAACGCAAAAACAAACGCTTAACTCATGGTTCTTTACTGTTCTGGTCGGTTTCAGGACAAGGAGCCCGTTCTGGGTGCTACCCATCAAGGGTATAGCATAAAAATGCTGGGGTTCTTCCCCAAATGTCGAGTGTTTTCATCTAGAATGGACTTTGTATCTTACGCCTATGGTCTTAGTGAAAAACCGGCAGTTCCTCTTAGTATCCCCCGAATACGTTCAAGTTCCGGAAGTTTCTGGAATGCCTAGGTCTTTCTGTAATGAAAGGTCTCTGAGGACACAGCCAAAAATGCAACTAACGCTGTCCCCAACAGCTATAGAAGCCCCCACTACATCCCGTTGATGGATTTCTTGGGTTAATCTCATTCTAAGTGTCGTCGTCATTGTCCGAACTCGGCACATTTTCCGTCTTGAGTACATCGCGATACCACTCGGGCAGGATTTGGTGCTCCTCGCCCCTGAGCACCTTGTAGCTGACAATCTGCTCAAAGGCATCGAAGTCCACCTGGACCACGGCATACGGATCGTTGATTGCCTCCATCAGACGCTTCAGCTTCTGAAGGAAGGCCACCAGGAACAGGGTCATGGCAGTGGGATTCCACGGCTTGTTGCGCGGCATCTCGCGGACACTGTACTGGACGACCTCTTGCGCCATACCACGCTGGTCGCGCAGGCCAGCGTAAATGGTGTCGATGTTCACGAGGAACGACTGACTCCACCAGTTGGCGGACTTGTAGCGGTCAAAGGAGCGCAGTTGAGCGCCGTTCATCTCGTAAGCTGCGGTCTTCAGCTCCACGAACTTGGTGACTTCCAGCTCCAAGGGATCCGAGAAGTCACTGTGGGGACACAAAGAGAGTAAGCAGGAGGTTTTTGGGGCGCCAAGCTGCGGCGAGCGCTTACACGGGCTCCTTGCTGACGATGCAGTCCATTTCGGCACCGTACATCAGGGAATGTCCGGCGAAACGGGAGCTGAACATGCCCAGGAACTCTTCGCCCTCGTTGACGGGCACACTGGTCACCGGCTCCGAGCCCGGCTCGGCGCTGGTCACGTACTGCTCGAACTTAAAGCCCCAGGAGCACATGGCCCGCTGATTCGCCGTCATGTTCTCATTCCTCAGCCGCGCAGTCTCCGTTTCCTCCTTGGCAATGTATATGTTGCCGTTGACCCGCGTCACCTTGACGCGGAACTCGCAGTTTCTCTCGTACTGCAGGCACATTATCTGCCGGAGAATGCCGCGCAGCGTGACGAAGTTGAAGTGCAGACCCAAGGCCGCTGGATCCACTACCAGGGGCACAAGCAGCTCCTTCCTGTGGCGCTCAATGTAGCGCAGCACAAACTCCAGATCCTTGTGCTCGTGGCCCGTTTTCTTGCGAATGACACTGGCAATGCCGGCGTTAAGATCCATCGGCAGTTCCGGGAACGGCGGTCCGTGCAGATAGCTGGCGTTCCTGGCGTCATCGACGAAGACCCGCTCGCCGGTTATGCTGAAGCATCCGATGCACAGGGGACGGCTGATATTGGGGAATGGACGGGTGAACGGTGCTCCGAATTTGTGCTGATGCCACGGCAGGTCCAAACTGCCGCTATCGCTGGCCATTCTTGCTTTTTCTTTACCGGAATAAAATTGGTGGGAAGTTATGAATTCCGTTTTATGGCAGTGTGACCGCGCGTCGGTAACGAAAGAAATCCCACGTGCGCCACACTAGCGGCGTCGATGGGGCAACGATAGAAAATGAGAAAATAAAACGTTTAATTTCTTAATTTATTTAGCAATTAAGTAGGTTTACCAAACTCCAGCCACATTCTATAAATAAATACACGCTTACCTATAAGTAACTATAATAACTGAACCGTTCACTGGTTTTTGGGAGGCTTTCTGTTGCGCCTGCGCAGTAGAGGAGCAGAGCTTGTGTAGTCTCCACAACTCTCCACTTTGCGTAACGGCTCGTCCGACTTGCCTGCGCAGCAGGTTCAACTGAATAAAGGCAGGATTTGGACGCCGCCGATAACTTTTTGTTTTTCTGCCACATTGATGGAACATTTACCTTCCGATACTATCGAGGATGCTTTCGCGCCAATTGAAGTTGGCGGCGCTGGCCGGCTTTTACACACCTCTAACGGCATTTCGCGCTTGCAGATTCCAATTGAAGATTTCTTTTTTGGTCGTCATGAGTCGTCGCAAAAAAAGCGGTGTGAAATCCTTGGGGAACAATTTGGACAACTTCGGAGCCTCAAGCCGCGAAGAGGATCCCGAATACGTATTCTACAATGGATTGAGGCAAACGTACGTAATAAAATTAATGCATATATGCACTTACAGTAAAACCGAACATATTAATAATAAAACAGTGAAACCGTTTACATATTAATAATAAAACAGTGAAACCGTTTACATATTAATAATAAAACAGTGAAACCCTATCCATATTAATAATAAGACACGCGAAATTCACATATTTGCAATGGAAACCAACAGTTACTTTGAACAAAAGCACATGCTGCATTCCTAACCTCAAAAGAGACTTCGTTTTCTTTGGGATTTGGCTGTCCTCAGCAGGCTTACGTACAATAAGCAAAATTCGCTCACACACTACTGCAATTCTTACGTGTACATATGCATTTGATGCCAAACACTGATGTAAATGTTAAACTTGACCTTAAATTTAATTTTGTTTAAGAGTTTTTAGCAAATTTTTTTTACACTCACTCCTGCAATTCTGGTAAAATGTACATTTTATTTGCAGTATTCAAAAGCTAATAATATTTGTTATGAAGAACAACCTTCAAGTTATTAGCTTCCTTAAAAATATAAGATTAAAATGTGTTATATTTGTATTTTTCCTAACGAAATATAATCAACCTCTCTCAGAAGTAACCGCTTTAACAATTATTTAATTATTTCCTATCCTAGACACATCGATGTTGAGTTAACGGGACCCGGACCATCAGTGGCCCCGGCATTGATACTGCAACCGGCATCCGAGCCGTCGCCACAACTGCCAGCGATACTATTGGCACCAACCAGGTAAGCCTGTCACCTGAGTCCCCAAATTAGGTCACATAATTAACTTATCCGAAATCATTGTTAGTACCTCGAATGCAGTCTCAGATACTAAGATGAATAACGAAGATTTGAGATATATGGATATGTCGACGGATGAGGGGCTACAACGTGAAGATTACTGCGCTGACGCGACGTTTAACTCGACTTCGGGATACTTCAATATGCTCAATGAGCAGTCCCTGGAGCTGGACGAAGAAGAGCGGCAGGCTATGGAGGATTGGGTCCCTCACGCCGAAACAAAGCATCACTTCGGTGGTTCCTTTGAGTATAGGTTAGTCCTAGGCTTGCCTGAGCATTACGAAGAAAGCAACGACGACTACTTCAATCTGCTGGCACCCTGCAACCTTGAGGACACAACGGTGGCGATGGAAGCTATGGAGCTATTGCCCCCAGCTTCTGGGCTCGTACAGTCCGTGGAGATGCCCAGTACTTCACAGGAAGCCGCAAGGCTGAGGCAATTGGCACAGGACGGCGAGATGACCTATTCAGCTGCTTCAGCTGGGGGTTCTTTTATGTGTTGTCCCCCGGCAGCGATGGAAGTTCAAATACCATACTCGCCGGCTTCGCCAGGCTATGGAGAACCCATGGAGATGCCTCCAGAGGAGATAGAGAAGCCCAGCACTTCTCAGGAAGCCGCAAGGCTAAGGCAAATGTCACAGAATCTCGGGATGTCCTTTTCATATGCAGCTCCTGCAATGCCTTATCCTCCGGAAGAGTTGACAGTTGAAATACCATATTCACCAGCTTCGCCAGGCTTTGGAGATTCCGTGGGTATCCTCCAAAAGTGCTTGCAGGCGCCTCCAGTGGACGCGGAGAAGCCCAGCACTTCACAGGAAGCCGCACGGGCTCGGGAAATGTCACAGAAAGTCGGAATGTCCTATTCATATGCAGCTCCTTCAATGCCTTGTCCTCCGGAGGAGTTGACAGCTCAAATACCATTTTCACCAGCTTCGCCAGGCTTTGGAGAACCCGTGGAGAAGAAGAGAAAGCACTGGCAGGTGCCTCCAGTGGAGATGGAGCAGCCCAGCACTTCACAGGAAGCCGCAAGGACTCGACAGATGACATGTTCGATTGCTTCAGCTGGAGTTTCTCGAATGCCTTGTCCTCGGGCAACAATGAAACTTCAGCTACCATTCTGGCCAGACGTTGGAAAACCGCAAAAGCCCCTGCAGGCGCCTCAAGCGGAGACAGAGAAGCCCAGCACTTCGCAGGAAGCCCGACGGGCATTGCGTAAGTCGAGGAATAGGCGGGCTTTACAGCCAGTTCATTCGGTTTCACCTAATTGTCGTGGCCTAGACGCCAAACTAGTTTCAGTAACTCCTCCAGTGTCCCGTGCAGGCACCCCTACAGGACTTTGCGCTGTACCACCACCAGTACCTCCAAAGGTTCCCACACAAGCCCCAGGTACGGGACCAATCACCGACTGGCTGGCCACTTGTTCCTCCATCGTTTGGCAGCAAATCCAGTTCCTTGAGGCCATTGTTAGGAGCGAGAAGAATGGTCAAGGCATGTCCTCACAGACTGCACATAGTGCCACCTTTGCCATCATTGATGAAGAAATCAAAGGGCACTGGAAGCCGCTAGCCAAGACATTGTCCGCCAAGTGGCTCCAACATTTCGGCGCCGGTTCGATGGAGAATATATCCAGAACCTTGTATCTGCCAGCTGCATTCCTGTCGATTGACATGAAGTTCACCAACATGTACAGCGTTGTGCACACACACACCAGTCTGCATCTGCCCCACACTGTGCGCCGCATGAGCGCCGTCATGTACAGGATCCACATCGATGTGATCCATCATTCGTACGACAGTCTTCGCAACGTCTGGATATGGTCCAATGGCACTGTCGTGATCATCAATGGGAGCAGTCGGACCGCTCTGTTGGGCATCCAGAAGAAAGTGATTGCCAGTCTGTCCGAGAGGCCGACTCACAACCTCGGGCCCACAAACAGCTCCTATGTGACTCTGGTTACGCACACCACGTATCCGTGGAGGATCAATTTGGTGGCATTCGGCGAGACCCAAACCCTGTGGGAACCAATTTCCTCCAAGCGGTACGTATACTATGTGGCGAAGGACTTGCCGGGCGTAGTGGCTCGCGTGCATGACTCGGGACAGGTGTATGTGTATGGTAACTCACAGGCTCTGGTCGACAAAATCTTGGACAGAGTTTATGGTGTTACCAAAAAATATAGGATTCGATCCTAAAACAAACAAAGAAAATCTTAAGAGTTACATACATTTTTGTTCAAAAAAGAGGCTATGAAATGCTTACATTTTTGTTTAAAGAAATACTTTTTTATATATATATATACATTACACACTTATTTGATGGCTAGTTCTCTTTTGGTGGAGTTGATCACTACAAAAACCAAACCTACACATCGTCAGGGATACTTAAAGGAGCAACTATGCCTACACGAAAAACTCAACACAGAAAACCAAAAGAAAAAATTGGATAATTGATATAACCAAAGAAAAGCTTTAAAACAAAAAATACACATCACACATTTATCTCATGGTTCTTCCGAAAAAGTTGCTCATTACAGAACCAAAAACTGAAGAAAAAAATACTTAAATAATTAAAAAAAAAAGAAAAACACAAATTACAAAAAAAAAAGTATACACTTACACAAAACAAACATTTATTTCATGGTTCGTTACGTTCTGGAGAAGTTGACCATTACAAGAACCAAACTTACACATCTCTCTACACGAAAAAGTAAACAAAAATATTTAAATAATTGATAAAACCAAAGAAAAGCTTTAAAAATACATCACACATTTATTTCATGATTCAGTCTATTCTAGAGAAGTTGATCATTACAAGAACCAAACTTACACATCGTCGGGGATACCTATAGAAGCAGCTTAGTGCCCGGAAATGTGTACTCTCTACACAAAAAAACTGAAGAAACAAATACTTTAATAATTAAAAAACAAAAACAAAAAAAAAAAAGGAAAAAAAGAACACAAATTACACAAAAATATATACACATACACAAATCACACATTTATTTCATGGTTTGTAATCTTCAGGAGAAGTTGGCCATTACAAGAACCAAACTTACACATCTCTATACATGAAAAACTCAACAAAAAATACTTAAATAATTGATAAAGCCAAAGAAAATATTTTTAAAAAATACACATACACAAAATACACATTACTTCTCTTCTAGAGGAGTGGATCACTACAAAAACCAAACTTACACATCGTCGGGGAGCCTGGAAAAGTGTACTTTCCCTACACCTCTACCTAATTAAAAGGGAAAACCAAACAAAACATTAAAACAAAAACTACATATACAATACAAATTACACAAAAGAAAAAAATACACATACACAAATTACACATTTATTTTTAACAAAATATTAAAAAATACACATACACAAATTACACACAAAAAGTAAAACGTATACAAAAATTACACAAAAAATACACATACACATATTACACAAAAAAAAAATACACATACACAAAACACACATTTATTTTGTAGTTTATAATTTAATAAATACACAAGATCTCACAAATATTTAGTAGTTCATTTTATGGTTCGTTCTTCTGTCGATGTTGATCACTACAAAAGTCAAACCTACACATCGTCGGTGACACGCCTAGAGCATAGTAGGAACATGTACACTCTTTGCACGTAAATCCAAAGAAACGAAAAATAAATACTTTAATAAACACATACATCACACATTTATTAATAAAGTTTATACCCTGATAAATACACACAACATCACACATTTATTCAGTAGATTATTTCATGGTTTCATGTGGTTGATCACTACAAAAGTCAAACCTACACATCATCGAGGACACCTGTGGGTGCTCCTTGTACCAAGGAACTACAAAGACAAGACACAGCTTTGCTCTGTTCGCTTTAGGGATGGTTTTTTTGTGGGGCTTCCACTCCAAAATTCAGTGCCCCACCATGTTTTCCAGGATAACCTTGGCAAAAATAAAACACCAAAGATATTCGTTGTTTTTTTTCATACTGTATGTAACGCTGTGATTTATTTTCAGTTGCAACTGAAACCGGGGTTCTTCGAGGTCAGACGATTCCTTGCAGGAATCCTGGCATTAATCTAAACTAACAAGCAAGTCTCGTGCTCAACTAAACATTGACTCAACGGGTGTGCACCTGGTCGTACACACATACATCCATCGTACGTACACAATTCGCATAGCTTATTTACAGAATTATTTTATTTTGGCGTTGGCTGGCGCCTCCTGCTGCTGCTGTGAGTGTCCCTTTCTTCTTTCTTCTTTCTTCTTCTCCTTCTCCCTCTCCTTCCGTGTGATGCAAGGGCGTAACAAGAACAAAGTGAGTGTGTGGGGGGCGGGAAACCAAGTTGGAATGAACGGAAGGCGGGCGGTGGCAAACAATTAACAGGTAAAAAACAGGTGAAATGTACAGATAAATGCCTAGAGCGCGCGCACCCACTTGTAGGCGTGCCCGCAAAGTACCAACAAGTAAAATAAATAGCCTAACTCTATATCAACTACCGCAGCCGCAGCCGCAGCCGCTCTAGGCCTGCAGGCCTGCCTTGTCGCCGTAGCCGGCGCCCTCGTTGCCATTGCCCAGCGACTCCACGTCGTTGTCGATGAACAGGCGCATGAACTGGGCGCAGCGGCTGTGGTAGTCCATCCAGGCGGTGCACTCGCTGCTGCGTAGCAGTATCCGGCCGAAGGTGGAGGCTGGCAAGAGATGGTAATGGTTAGTTCAAACTCAGAAGCCTCTAGCTCTCATCCGGGGCTACCCACCGACTTGCTGCAGATCGTAGTACTGGCTCTCGATGCCCGCGCGCAGGAACATGCACAGGTGCATGAAGACATTCCGCTTGGGCGGACTCAGCAGGGAGATGTAGTCCATGGCCCGCGACTTGTTGCTGCACGCCAGCAGATCCTCGACGAACGGCTCCAGTAGCGCCTGCTCGGGCAGTTCGAGGAGCAGCAGCAGCGCCTGCGCAGCAGTTTCCGCATTGACGGCTGCAGGAAGAGACAGAACAGGGTTAGACGGAGCTGGAATGAGGCCACAGTCGGCACTTACGGAACGGCTCGTCCGACCAGCTGTCCAGCCAGTCGCGCAGCAAGTTAAACTGGCTGCCGAGGGAGTGACGGGACTCGTAGGCCGGGAAGGCGCCCTCCTGCTTGGGACCCTGCTTGTACAGGAAGTCGATCAGCAGGAAGAACTCCCGGGGCATGGTCACGCGGTACTCCGGTGAGTCGTCGTTTATCTGCCAGAAGGAGGAGGATGCATTAGCAATATTTTTACCAAGATAAACACCAAAAAAGAACACTCACCAGCTGCTTGATCTGCTCCTGCGTGTACTCGCCCAATGGCCGGTCCGTGCGGCACATCGTCTCCATGGAGAGGCCGAAGCAGCTGGGCTGATAGTCGCCCGTGACCGTGATGAAGATGTCCCGCCCGTTCTCCACGTGCAGGATGAGGATGTCGAAGTTGTCGCTGTGCCGGATCTTGCGCAGCAGCCCCGCAATGGTGCGCACACTGGCGTGCATCTTCAGGCGAATGCTGCGGGCGGAATCGATGAGCAGCGAGTCCTGGCGCGGATCGACATGCAGCCAGGGCTCGCAAATGGCGTGGATGTCCTTCTCCTTGAAGCTGAAGTCCACGGGCAACGGGCACTGGTTGTAGACGGTAAAGTTCTGGGTGACGGGCTCGTTGAAGCGCACGCTCCCGAAGTCGATCACCGTCTTCTCCACACTGATCTGCGGCTGGTTGTCGTTCTCGCGCTTGTCCACCGCCTTGAGCACCTCCTCCTGCACCCGCTTGTACTTGACGGCGTCGCGGGTCTTGATCCGGACGCGGAAGACCGCATAGACCGGCTTGTGGTCGCTCTGGCGGATCTCCATGATGCTGTTGTAGGCCAGCTGCTCGATGCGGGTGCCCTTCCAGAGCACGCGGTCACAGTAGGCGGGCGCGCGCTGCTTCTCGCTGCTGTCGTAGGTGTCCGTGCCCGGATCGTACTTGTAGGTGGGCCGGAACTTGATGTCGCCCTCCGTGTAGCCCTCGAAGCACTTGCCGCGCTGCATCTCCTGGCGCAGCTGGTCGTACTGCAGCAGCAGCTCGTAGGTCTGGGCGTCGCTCATCGGGCCGGGTCGCTGCTGGCCCGGCGGCTCCTGGATGCGGTAGTTCAAGTCGCCCAGCCAGAAGATGTGACTGGGAGAGAGAAAGGGAGACAGAAGCAGTGAAAGAGAGACATGAAAGGGAGCTGGGAACAGGCGGAAAGGGCACTCACTCATGATCGCTAATGTTGCGTCCGTCGTCAAAGGTCATGCCCTGCACAATGGCATTGTAGTCGGCATTCCGCTCCTCCACATTGGCCATGTGGGCCGCCAGATGGGAGTTGATGAAGCAGAGATTGCCCTCGTTCAGCTGCAGGCTGATGCCCACGCCGCCCTTGTTGCCCAGCGCATTGAAGACGCCGCGGGCCACCGTCTTGAGGCGGCAGCGGGTGATCTGCGCCCGGATCTGCTGGCGCACAATCACCGTCAGCATGGTGGCCACCAGGCGCTGGGTGCCCAGCACCTCGTACTTGGCGTCCGGATGCAGGCTGTCCATTATCTTGTCGCTGCGCAGGGAATCCGGTTACAAAAAGTGGGTAATTAATAGGATTCGCCACTCACATCCACGTCTTCTCGATGCCCCCCATCTGGGTGGTCTTCACCATTTCGTAGGCCATGGCCTTGGCGGGCGCATACAGCTCCTGCAGCCCGATGGCATAGATGTCGGGCGGCTGGGCGGTGTGTCCCAGCCAGGAGCGCAGGGGATTCTCGCCATCGCCGCAGGGCTTGTTGTTCACATTCCAGGTGGCGCAGAAGATGCTGTGGAATATGCCATTAGATATAGAATCCAGCGAGGTAGAAGATCCTGCCACTCACTGCATATCCTCGTAGACAATGTACTCGCTCTCCCGCTTCTTCAGCTCCTGCTTGACCTCGCCTATCTGACGGTAGTCATTGAGCCACCTGAAGTTTAGCACCGTCTCCGGATCGTACTGGGCCATCGAGCTCTTGCAGGAGAAGATTCTGGCGCTGAACTCCTCGAAGTTGGCGCTCTCCGAGGGAAAGTAATAGTACTTGAAGGGTCCGTCCTCGGCGGTGGACAAGTCGAACTGTTGCGTGTTTATGGAGCCCTTGGAGTCTGCAAGGAAAGGATTATGAGAGGGAGGATTAGTGCCAGTAAATATCATTGCTATTAAGCTTGTAGTAGTACCAAAGACACTAGAAGTACTAAGATGAGGAACGACTATACATTTGATTTGCAATATGCGAGCCAATTTTTCATTTTTTGAGCGAGCTCTCGCGCTCTCGCGCTGTCCTGCTCTTCCGCTCTTACAAAGTTGAGAACATGGCATAACTTGTGAAGCCTCGTCGAGAGAACTGCCCTCTTTTGAGGACTCTATTTGTGCTATCTCTTTCTACAGCATGTATCTGAATATATTATAGTCCTCATCGGAGCTGATAAGGCTACCAAATATATAGTTATGCCATGGAGAGCGCGCTCTTTAGCCGCTCACTCTCTCAGTCTCCATGGTAACCGACGACTGTGTGTGTGTGTATACATACGGATTAGGCTGCATTGCTACAGCCTAAGCGAAAAATGAGTGTGCAAAAAAATCATATGGCGCTCGGTGTCTTAGTACTTCTAGTGTCTTTGGTAGTACAGACTTTTAAGGAAATAAATGGCAACGAAACTTGGAGATTAACTGGCTTGCTTGCCTAGTGGATTAAGCCAAGGGAAGAGCGTAGTCTCCCGCCTAAAGCCAAGCTGATTAACTAAATATTTAACTTGATTTATTGTTTATCAATTAGCAAACCATCAAAGCCTGTCGGTTGTTGTGTCAAGTGAAGTACTTTGTGTGTCAACAGAGCTACTGGTCAGCTAACGTAATCTTCGCTGGGAAAGTGTCAAGTTAAGTGCAGGGCAAACTAATTACCACCTCCTAGTCCTCCGCCTTATGGTATTACAAGCAAATCGGAGATAAACTACATATTTTTAAGGGGTATCCCTGCTCACCCTGTCGCAGCTGGAAGCTGCTGTCGATGGCAAACACCTTGTTGATGATCAGCTCGTTAACCGTGGTCAGCGGCGGTGTGCGCAGGTAGGAGAAGGCTATGATGGCAAAGGTGCCGCCCGAGCCCGAGGAGACCAGCGCCAGCAGACGGTTGGCATACTCCGGGCCATTGATCTGATAAGCCTCGAATATCTGTGGACAAGAAGGGAGATTATTTATTAATAATTTGGGGCGAAAGAAAGGGGAAAGAGAGGGGGCTTGGTGTGTGCCCCTCCTGCCCTGGGAAAGGCGCAGATAACCAGCCAAGTCAGTCATCTACACGTAAGCTGACTCCGCCGTGTTAGTTGCAATGCAAATAAAAATGCAATTTGCTTTTTGATAATACCCAAAGAGGGTGCAAGTATTACTCATCAATCTGATGTGTCTAAAGATCCCTGGAAGCGGGAACCAGGGGGGGAACTTACGCTCAGTATAACTTCGTCCTCCTTGAATCGCTCCTTGACAATGTCCAGCGTTGTCCTGGGCAGAGCTATGCCATTGGGCACACTGTCGCCCACCGTCTCCATGTTGCCTCCTACTCCTGCTTCTTCACCTCCTCCGCTGATATGGTTTGTGTTGTCGCTGGCTCCTGCTGCTTCTCTCCTCCTGATGAGTGCTGGCTGCCTGGCTGCTGGCTAATCTCTGAATGAGGAATAATATTTGCTGGGGCCTCTTCTTCTTCTGCCTCGTTATGGATATGGACAGTAGTTGTGTTGTGCCTCCTTTTTTCTTGCTTCTATTTTTAGAGCTGGCGTTGCGGGCCGCCGCCAACGATGATTGGAATTCACTGCCCTTCTTGCTGCCTCCCTTCTTTCTTTGCGGTTTCCGGTGGCAAGGCGAGGCAAGGGCGGACTCCGGTGGCCTGACCCTGCGCTGCTCTTCGTCAAGCTCTGCAAGCGTAATCTCGCAGCCGTAACTATAGCCGTAACCGTAACCGTAGCCGTGGCCCTCCGTTTGTTTGTTTTCTTGTTGGCTTTATGGCAGCTGCTGCTGCTGTTGTTGTTGTCGTTGTCGTCGTCGCTCAAGGTGGGTGTATCGCTCACGCACACACGCGCACTTGCAAACGCACGAAACGGCAACACTTATTTATTATTCATCGGCAAATGCGATGGAATGACAATAATTGCAGCACCCCCGCCCCGGCTTCCGGCTGCTGCCTGTTAAGGGGGGTGGCTGATGGGTGATGGGGTGCAGATCGCTGGATCAGACAGACAAACTGGCACGCGCGCTAATTACGGCTGGCTCATTATTATTTTCAACTTATTTTTCCCCAGCCGTTACTTGTGGTTGTTGTTGTTGTTGGGCCAGCAGTGTGACCGTAGCGGCAAGTGTGGAACAATGCCAGTGAGAAATTTATCGGCATATCGATAAGTCATCAAGAACCCGTTATGTGCAAGAGAGTGACCATGCCAAGTCAATGAGTGATGGTATTTTGGCGCCCCGATGGGCTGGTCTTTTATTAAAAGTTGTTGCTTTTGTTCTAGCACTTGTTGTTGTTGTTATTGTTATTATTGTTGTTGTTGTTGGCTAACAAACAAGTGTTAAAAACTATTTGTGGTGCAATATTTTCCGCAATTACCGCTCGCAATTCGCAATTCGCCGCTTGCCAGCGCAACCGTGTCCAAATTGCCATAAATTGAAGCAACAAAGCAGCTGCGCGGTGGCCAGGAACAACACCCAATCAGGTGAACAAACAACCTAATCTCACCGCGATTGGTGCACTTGACTTAACCCCGCCAACGGAGGCTATTCATATCGGAGCAGCAATGAGCCAAAGCCAGCGCCCGCCGGAGGAGAAGGCCAAGGAGCAGGAAACGTCCAAAGCCGAGGTGGACGAAGCAGCAGCAGCAGCAGCAAAGAGCAGTGCCAAGCAACAGCTGGAGACCTATCGGGTGTATGTGGTCACCTGGAATGTGGGCAGCCGCTTTCCGGACAACATCTCGCTGCGCCAGCTGCTAGGCCTGCAGGACGTCGAGGATGGCAACGGCGCCAGCAATACCCAGGACGACCATCTGCCCGATATCTATGCCATTGGCCTGCAGGAGGTCAACGCGCAGCCGCAGCAACAGGTGCTGGGCCTGTTCAAGGAGGATCCATGGACGCACAAGGCCAAGGAGCTGCTGCGCGCCTACGATTACGTGGCCGTCAAGACGGAGCAGATGCAGGGCCTGCTCCTGAGCATGTTTGTGCGGCGCCAGCATGTCGAGCATCTGCACGACATCGAGGCGGAGTTCACGCGCACCGGCTTCGGCGGCATCTGGGGCAACAAGGGCGCCGTCAGCGTCCGCTTCACCCTCTACGGCTGCGGCCTGGCCTTCGTGGTCGCCCACCTGGCGGCCCACGATCATCAGCTGGACGAGCGCATCGAGGACTATCGCCAGATACTGGAGAACCATCACTACCATGTGAAGCGCTATCGGGAGATCTACGACCACGACTATGTCTTCTGGTTCGGGGACCTCAACTTCCGGCTGCAGGGCGGCGACTCGGCCACCGAGGTGCGCGACCTGGTGCGCGACGAGGAGCAGCACGAGGCCCTCATTCAGCGGGACCAGCTGTTCCAGGTGCGCGAGCGCACGCAGCAGGCCTTCCAGGTGCTGCACGAGCGCCTGCCCGCCTTTCCGCCCACCTTCAAGTTCCGCGAGGGCACCTCCGAGTACGACCTGAAGCGGCGTCCGGCCTGGACGGACCGGATCATGTACGCCGTCCAGCCGCTGAACCGGCAGCCGGGTATGCAGCTGTCCATCGAGCAGTGCTCGTACAAGTCGCATCCCGTGTACACCATCAGCGACCACAAGCCGGTGACCAGCGACTTCACCCTGAAGCTGTATCCCAACGTGCGGGTGGCGGGCGTGGTCTTTTCGCCGCTGAGTGTCTGGCGGATCGGCGACGAGAACACCGTGGAGTACCGCAAGCAGGCGGAGTTCGAGGAGGGCCCCAACGACTGGATCGGCATCTATCCGCTGGAGTACGCCAGTCTGGCGGACTATGCCGCCTACGAGTACGTGAATCAGGCGGAGTCGCCGACATCGTCCGACTCCAACCACGAGCCCGATCCCTTCGACACGCCCTCGCATCACCGACGCGGGCGGCACCACCACAAGAACCGGCAGCGGCTGAGGCGGCACCAGGAGGCCAATGCCCAGGAGCAAGTGCGCCTGGACTTTGCCGACGACGTGGAGCTGCGGCACGGCGAGCAGTATCTGCTGATCTACTTCCGCAGCACGGGAATCAGGGGCGTGACCAGCCTGGCGGGCATCAGCGGCGCCTTTGTGGCGGAGAAGCGACGCGGCTCACCGCACCGCACGGAGTACCATGTCGACTAGCTGGCCGAGGCCCTGGACATCTTTATACTTTAGTCCTCCCCCCCGCCCTGCCACCCACGTCCGTCTCCCGCTATATGTAATCTTTACTGACATTTTGTGACTCTGTTAAGTTTGCCTTGTTTTTGCTTGTTGATTATATACAGTCCTCCCCTTATAGCCCCACCCCGCACAGATATAATAATTATACAATTAGTGAATCAATTGTGTTTGTGTTTACCACCCTCTGCTGGCGCCCATGCCCATCCTAGACCTCCCAGAGTAGTCCTGCTTTCGTTTGCTCATGCTGTGCTTTGGTTCTGTTGTCATTTTGTTATTTTTATTTGTTCGGTGTCACTGGAAATATTTAACCGGTTTCGTAAAGGTTAATTACGCCCCACCACACACCACACACACACACACACACACACAGCCACCACAAGCTATGATGACACACCCGCACAGTGGGTCGTCGGGTATTTCCAAGCGGCGAAAGCTAGGTTAAACATAATGGGAGTATAGTATATCTTTTGAGTGATATTTTTTGTATATTCTTTTTTTTAGGGTAAAGAAACAGCCAAATTCCATTCCGATCAGGGGGTAAAGTTACCAGCAGTTACCAAAGGCAGCTCCTATAAGAGATCAGTAAGTGTAAGCACGATCCCTGATCCCACCCCTTGATTTTAAACAAACATTGATTTGAAGCCAAAAAACATTACTATACATAGCTACAAAAGTTTATTATTTATTACTCAAGTCCTTCTTGAAGTGGCTTAAAAATATTGCAAATATATATAAATAGTTATACACTTTGAAATCCACCAATTATACCAACATATAGAAAGACTTACGTATGACTATGTTAGGGAAAGATTCCTTAAAAGTATCAAAGAGGCAATTTCCTTTGGGTCCACAATTTAGGATACGAAAAGATCAACTTATTTAAATTACAAAAGACGTTTAAATTCCACAAGAGACTTGACACAGTTTATTATTATTACCTCAAAAGGTATTTACAGTGAAATATATATTCTTTTCTAACCAATTTGCAAAATTAAACCAGAAAGCTGGTCACTGAGGTCTTGAAAAACAATTAAATTTATAGTTATTTATATAAATTTTAACAAATATTGGGACTGCATTACAAGTAACTTTAAAGTCCAGAACAATTTCTGTGGCTCTCTTGTTTATAATATATTTCTGAAGAATCAAATTGTATTAAATTAAATTAATTTAAACAGAAAGCAGGTCAGGGATGCCACAGAAATGATTAAAAACTTAAAAACAATTAAAATGTATGCAATTTAACTTGAAAACTAGGTTTATATAATATCGAGCATACTTTTGGACTGCATTTTAAAGGATTTCAAAGGCACAGCTATTTCTGTGGCACCCCTGTGTATGATATATTCTTAAAGAATCCAATTTTATAAACAAATTATAGCTGCAACTGAAGTAGTGTGTCTCTTTTTGGGGCACCTTTACCCACCGTGCCCTGGGCTATTTGCAGTCCAAGCGTAACTGCGCGTTGGAGAAACGGTGGCGCTCCATAAAAAGCACTGGCACTTGTGAAAGCACTACTGGTCTAGTAAACCTAGTGAACCTAGTAAGCCTCGATGGATGCATAGTAGATGCAGGCGGAAAGCCAGAGAGAAGAGAGCATAACTCTGGTATGGTTAATGCGGGCGCTTAGTCAATTGAAATTCGTGTGGTGACCTTCGCTGGGAGCAGGCAATTAGATGGCTAGCAGCACTTGACCAGACCTATATATATATATATATAAACATATAACATATATACACGGACATATATGCCTTATCAAAGTGTACACATTAATCAATTAACTTAATCAAATGAAGACATTTACAATTGTGTTGTAAAAATATACATATATGAATACAAAGAAGCGATTCAAGTTACTTGAATGATTTAGAACGAATTAACGACTAAATAAACAGAAACTAGCAACTTGAGAGCGATGTCTTTTGTTTTTTTAAACTTAATTATTTATGCACTGGACCCTGAGTTGCATTGTGCAAGGTGTAAGTGTAGGTAAAAAGGCTGTGGAGGCTAAAAACAAAGATGCTTTAATTACTAAGATGTCGCACGCCATACGACTGTTCGTGCTGGACCTAGCACTGGGTACAGGCACTCTTGCCATAGAGACAGAGAGGGAGAACGCGCTCTAGAGCCAGTCCCTCTCTTGTAGGTACAGCGGCAGCAAAGATCATACTCTCACGCATTATACTTTTAAATTTTACGCTCTCGACTTTTTGAGAACGCCATCAGAAGCATAAAAATTGCTAGCATATGGCAATTCAAATGTGTGGTCGTTATTCATCTTAGTAATTCTAGCGTCTTGGGTAAAAACCTGGCCTAAAGCAATACAAACGCATCGCTATAACCCTAAGCAAGTATGTGCGCTCTCAATGTGCAATTTGTGCCTTTCTGACGGACAACACCAAAGGTTTAAACATAAAAAATAAACATTTATTCATAGGAAATATATGTAGGCATTTTTTACGAACTTCTCACAATTCTCAGACCTTCGCCTTAGGATAAAAAAAAAAGATATTAAAAGGGGGAGCTAGCGGAAGGAGCCCAATTGCCGGTTCACAAACTTAAGAGGTTTACGAAATGTCGATTTTATTTCAATGCTTCGTTTTTCGATTATCTGTTGGGTTTTTTTCTCTAATTTGAAACGTCTTTTTGCCATAAATTGTTTCAGCCGGGTGTCCAGGGGACGGCTGGCCTTTGAGGGAACTGTGGTTTTAGCATTTTCGTGGGGAGCGGCGCTCAATCTTGGAATCGTGTGTTGGTTGGTTACTTGGTTGTGATTCTAGGGACGTGGATCGGCGGCAGCAGCAGCCTTCTATGGCGGCAATCCAAGGGTTTTACGCACCAGTCGTCGGGCGATGTTGTTGAACTCCTCTCTTCTCTCCCGCCACATGATGGCCGCATCGACATTGGCGCCGCTCTCGTCGTTGGGTTCTGCATGGTTGAGATGTTCTGAGGTTCGGGTGTTACGGGGGGGATTACGCTCGAACTTACCCGCCAGCATGCTGACCACACTGAGCAAGATCTTCTCAACGCTCTGAACGGGACTCCAGCGCTCCGCGGAAAGCTCGTAGCCCATGGGATCGTCGCCGGGGGCGTGTAGTATTGATATGCAGACGCGGCCATCGGCGAAGATGTTGGGATGGAACATATCACAAGTGAATTTCATTTTTGGCGGACTCAGTGGGTAGTCGGGTGGAAAGACCAAACGGGCGGGAAAGACGCCGCCCTCGAAGCAAGTGCCCTCGGGTCCGCTGCAAAGGGCAAAAGGCAACATTTCAACATTTTCAGCATGGCATTATCGCGAAGCGTTGCGGCGCACTCACGCAATCAGGGCCTCCCACTCGAAGAAGTTGTCCTCGCTGATCGGTCCGGCCACAATGCCCTCGGGCGGGTCGAGTGTTAACTCTGCAAGAGAGCGCATAAGCGCAGGTTAATTTGGGTCGCTGCGCTTTGGACTTTGACGCCCCCTTCAGCCCGCCCTTCCTACGTTTGTATTCCGCCATTAGGCGGCGCAGCGCCGATCCAGCCATTTTCTCGTTCCTCGACCACCTCCTCTTCCTTCCCGGTTGCCTGCTGTTCCTCCTTCCTGCTCCTTCTCCTTCGCCACCCGCTCAGCTCCTGCCCCTCTCCTCGCTGCACGCGCCACTCCAACGGCACGCCAAGATGGTGTCTTCGCTGTGCTCGCAACGGGGCGAACAACTGCCGGAGAGCTCCTGGTCTCGGGCAGTGGGTCCAATGGAGACACGTCGGAATACACAGGCGTCGTTCGCAGTGATTATTTATAAATATGCAGTGGCATTTGACAGGTATATGTGTATTTTTGTCAAAACTGCCACTGCCAACAACCCGAATGCTCAACTCTACAAAACTATCGATATCGATAACTCCCCTCACGTCGGCAGGGTAGTCGTCAGGCACACAGGCCCACTGCGTGGGTGGGTTTATGCGTAGCCACAATTCACGATTAAGTAAGGTTAAGTACTGTAAGATAACTGAATATGCTATGGTGTTTCATAAAATTAATGTATTTTGTTTTAAATTTAATGTAAATCACAAATAAACCTCCCATTTCGTAAATTGAGTTTGTATTTAGGGCATCAACGGCGGGCCATTTGCGTATTGCGAACAAAGCAGTGCACGAAGCTCGCAGCATAAACTTAGTACGATTCTAGGGTTGTCGAGTTGCCACAAACCCAAAAGAAAACTCTGACCAATAACAACTTTTGCTAAATAATTAGCCAAATCTGCCCGAAGAAAGCCACTGAGTACGCCAAAAGAAGGACACGGCAAAGGGGCAGCCCGGTACCCGCTGGCCTCCGACCAAGAAACGCACAAGGAACCACTTATTTGAACCGGAAAACCACCCCCTCAACCGGCATGTCACACCACCACCCACGCAGCCTGCCACCCACAAATGGACCCTTGCCGGGCAGCGGCGGCTCCTCCCGCCTGTCCCTGTGCCTCATCCACTTCGTGCTGGCCGTGAGCTCGGGCTGGGGACTGAAGCAGAGCACCGGACGCCAGGCGCTGGCCGCCTTTGGGATCTACTTCGGACACAGCCTGCTCTGCCTGCTGCGGCACACGCATCCCAATCCGGGCACCCTCCAGAGGCTGGTGTGCGACAAGTCGCGAAGGTACTCCTCCGTGCTGTTCGTCACCTTGGTGGTGGGTGAGCTGCAGGCCCTGAATCCCGCCACCCGGCTGGGTGACTTCTTTGGCGCAGATTGGGAGCGTCTGGCCTTCGGCCTGTGGAGCGGTGCCCTGGCCCTGGCCGTGGCCAGTCTATGGCTGGGGGGCACCAGCAGCAGCAGCACAAGCAACAGCAGTCGCAGTCCCCTCGGAGCCACCTTCGTCAAGCTGGACGCCGCCCAGCTGGGCCTGTGTGTGCTGTGGAATGTCCATTGCCTGTGGCGCATTGCCGTTGTCGATGAGCACTGGTGGTCGCTCGGCCTGGCCCTGCTCGTCCTGCTCAATCACTTTGTGCTGTGGCGGCTGCCGCTGCACTACAACATCACACAGCTGGAGGTGGCCACCGTGGGCATGTGCTTCTCGGCCATCTTTGCGCTGAATGCCATCCAGGAGCAGGTGGAGGCCGTGGCCAGCTGAGAGGAGCAGTAGAGTCACTAGGCTAAGCACAAATCCATAATCTTCGTTCAGTAGTTACTTTAAGGTGTAGTACGTTGTTGATGTCAAGAGTTTGGTGTGTATTTGAATAAATCATTGAATGACGCTTTCTTAATTGACTGTGATCTCGCCTCAAAGCCATATGTGATTAATTCCTGAAGTGGTATTTGCCCAGATCTAACCAAGCTTTAAGTTGGTCTGAATATAATTCAAAAATAACGTTTACTTTGTGCAATCGAAAGATCGATAGGCAGGGTACATGGTATTGGTATTATTAATACTAAAAATATAAATACTGAAGGACTGACAAGGACATTTTTCCCTGAAAATTCCTTCTTATTGGAAAAAACTCCTTTTTTGTTGGGTTGAAAATGCGTTTTTAATACAGTTTTATTTTAAATATATAATGTATATAGTTAATATTATTTCTCTATGTGCTTTATTACATATTGATCTGGGATTTAGAGTGGCTCAGCTCTCGGTTTCCTCGCCTTCGAGAGCTAGCTCTGATCCTGGTTAAGGAAAATTAAACTTTAACGTTAAAGAAGAGGGAAAAGGGGGAGGGGTTCCACATATATGCATATAAAGCGAGGAAGGAGAATGTGAAGGGAAATCCTAGACCTACAATATGCTGCGGAAGCGGGAGAGCGGGATGATTCCATACGCGGGACTGGGTGGGGCGGGGCGGGATAGATGGGTGGGATTCCGATTGCGAGGCGCAGCCTTCGTCTAGGCATGGGTGCTGTCGTCCTCCACAAAGTCCTTGGCCTCCTCCCGCGTCACACAATCGATGTGGCTCACCTTGTTGCGGAACCGCACGCCATAGAACTTGTGCGCATTCTCCAGCAACTCCGGCCGGAACGTGGTCGTGATGAACTGGGCCGTGTCGCTCAGCTCGTGGATCATGTCCGCCACCGCCTTCCGGTGCATGGCATCCAAAGCCTGCAAATAGTTAGCTTAAGATTAGCAAATCCGAGAGAGATTTCGGAGCCTCACTAGGCCAGCGGGACTCACCTGATCGATCTCATCGAATAGATAGAACGGAGCCGGATCGCACTTCTGTATGGAGAAGATCAGGGCCAGGGCCACGAGCGACTTCTGGCCGCCGGACAGCTGGTTCATCTCTCGCATTTCCGCCTCGACGCCGGTGAAGGAGACCCGAATCCCGATGCCCGTGAACGCATCCGAATTGGCCACCTCCTTCTCCATCTCCTCGCTGTCGTTGTCCTTGGTCTTCAGGATGAGAAAGCCGGCGCCCTGCGGCACCAGCTTCTTGAACACCTTGGTGAAGTTCTGGGCCACCTGGCGGAACGTGAACTGGATGGCCTCCACCTTCTGCATCTCCAGCGACTGGATGAGCATGTGGATCTTCTGGTCGCCGATGTCCAGCTCCTCCTTGCGGCGGTAGAGCTTCTCCTTCTGCTCGGAGAAGCTCAGGAACTGGTCGAGGGCCTTCTTGTTCACATGGTTGTACTTCTTCAGATGCTGATTGGCCTTCTCCAGCTCCTTGAAGATGTTCTTCAGCGAGATGCGACTGTAGGCGGCGTCCACCTGCGGCAGGGCGCCCAGGCTGGCGATCTTCTCGGTGCACTCGTCGATCTTCTCGTTCAGCATGTTCTCCTTGGTGGTCCACTTCTCCAGCTGCTTGGAGTCCTTGTTGATGTTCTCCTCGGCCTCCTTCTCCTTGCGCACATGCGTCTCCAGCTCAAGCTGCAGCTCCTTCTGCAGCTGCACGGCCTCGCCCACCCGCTTCTCGATCTCCTCGAGATCGGCGTTGACCTTCTTGATGCGCTTCTCGGCGGATACCAGCTCCGTCTTGCAGTTGTTCAGCTTGCGCTTGCGGTCCTCCACGGAGATCTCCTGCAGGGCCTGGATGAGCTCGTCGCGGCGCCGGAACAGGTTGTTGATCAGCAGGTTGTCCAGCTTGTTCTTGCGCACCTCGAACTGCATGCGCTGGGTGAAGGCCTCCTTGTTCTCCTGGTTCAAGCGCCGGATGTCGTCGTTCAGCGTGTCGATCTCCCGCTGATCCTGCACGGACAGCGTCGACATCAGCTCCTGCTTGAGCTCCGCCTCCAGACTGGACTTGGTGCTGTTCATCGACTCCAGCGAGGCCTTGCACTGGGCCAGGGAGCGCTCCTTGGGCGCCCTGTACTGCTCGATGCGCACCAGCTCCTCCTTCATCAGCCGTATCTCGCCCTGCACCTTCTCGAACACGTCCTTGGACTTGCCCTGCTTCGTCTCCGTCTTCTGCATCTCGGACACAATCGAGTTGATGTTGTTCTCGGTGGACTTGAGCTCGTTGCGCAGCTTGCCCAGCTTCTTCTCGAAGTCGCTGATCTGCTGCGTGTACTCCGTGCGCTTCTTCTGCATCTCCAGGCGGGAGCGCGAGGTGTTGAAGTAGCCGCCCGTCAGCGAGCCCTTCGACGACACCTGGTCGCCGTCCAGGGTGACGCAGTCCAGGCCCGTGCTCTTGGCCAGCTCGGTGGCCCGCTCCAGGTTGCGGCAGATCAGCGTCTTGCCGAAGATGTAGCGCAGCGCCTTGTCGTGCTGCTCGTCGTACTTCAGCTTGGAGATCATCGGTATGGAGTCGGGGTCGTCCGGATAGTCGTGGATCTTCACCTGGAGCCGGTTCAGCGGCATGAACGTCACCTCGCCGGGCAGCTTCAGCTTGTTCATCTCCTTCAGGATCTGGGTGCCCTCGTATTCCGACTCGACGATGTGGTGGAACAGCCTGTTGGCGGCCGTCACCTCCACGGCCGTGTAGATGGTCTTGTCGCAGCTGAAGTTCTCGATGACGGGCCCGTAGTAGGCCCGCGCTATCTCCGCCGACTGCCCGCCGCGCTCCACGAAGCTGTCCAGCACCTTGCGCACCGAGTCGCAGCCGTTGAGGATCGGCTTGCCTGCCATGCTGCGCAGCGCCTGGTCCGCCCGCGACAGCTCCTCTTTGTGCGTCTGCAGCTGCTGCGTCATCTGGGTCTCCTTGCGCCAGAGCTCGTTGCGCATGGACTGGTGCTGGTCCTTGGTCTTCTTCAGCTCGTAGTACTTCTTGTTGTGCTCGTCGATCTGCAGGCGCAGCTGCTCCAGCTCCGAGGAGTGCTCCTCGATCTTCTGCCCGAGGTCCTTCTCGGAGGTGGCGTCCTTCTTGAGGTCCTCCACCAGCTTGGCATGGTGGTTGATCTTGTCGCGCGTCTGCTTGCTGATGGACTTCAGCTCGTTGGTGATCCACTTGTCGCGGTCCTCGCGCGACGAGAACTGCGAGCCGCGTCCCTGCTTGGCGTAGAGCTCCTTGCGCTTCTGCTCCTTGAGCTGCAGCTCGCGCGAGCAGTCCTCCTCCTTGCGCTTCATGGCCTCGTACTTGGGCTTCACGTCGTCCAGCTCCTTCTCGCGCTCGGCTATCGTCACCTTGAGGTTCTTGAGCTCCTGGTCCGCCCGCTCCTTGGACTTGTTGTCGCCCTGCACCTCGTCGTTCAGGTCGACAATGGTCAGGTCCAGCTTGGTCTTCTCGCGCAGCAGCTGCTGCTGCTCGGTCATCAGCACGGAGCGCTCCTCCTTGGTGCCCTGCACCTTCTTCTTGGCCTCCTTCAGGTTCTTCTGCACGTCCTTGATCTTCTCCTGCGCCTTCTGGATCTCGATGTTGTAGATCTTCTTCTTGTCCGACGAGGACTTGCGCTGCAGCAGCAGCTCGTCCAGCGCCTTGCGCGTGTCCTTCAGCTCCGTCTCGTAGCGTATGTACTCGAGGGTGCGCCGCGTCTTGTCCCACTTCTGGTACTCCTTCAGCTCCTCCTTCTCCTCCTCGAGCGTCTGCAGCCGATCCTCGATGGTCTTCAGGTACTCGGAGATCTTCTCCACCTTGCCGTCCGTCTCGCGCAGCAGGTTCAGCGACTCCTCCTTGCGCTCGTCGTACACCCGCGTGCCGGCCACCTCGCGGAGCAGCTTCAGGCGATAGGAGTCCGCGGCGGTGGCCATCTGATTGATCTTGCCCTGCTTCACGATGTAGTAGGGATTGGAGCTGGAGAATCCGGCGGATTCCAGCAGATTCACCACCTCGTTGCGCGGCACCACCTTCTTGTTGAGGAAGTACTGGTCCTTCTTGGCGCCGATCACGCGCCGCAGGAAGATCTCCTCCTTGTCGATCTGCGAAGGGCAAAGAGGAGCATGAGTTTGGTTTGAAGGAAGCGGAAAATGCGTAATTAGGATTTGAAGAGGGGCTTAGCCCAGGTCTTTGCCTCTTGCGCGCGCCATTACTCACCGGAACCCGGTTGTCCGAGTTGTCAAAGATGATCTCCACATAGGCGGAGATGACGCGCGCTCCGGTGCCCTCGTGCAGCAGCGACTGGCGCTGCTCCGGCCGCAGGTGGGTGAACTCATCGCTCAGCACGAACTGGATGGCTGCAAGGGGAAACACACATTAGCCCTGGGCCTCTCTCTGTCCGTCCATCCACTCGAAGCCCGCACTCACCGTAGAAGAAGTTGCTCTTGCCGGAGCCATTGCGTCCAACCACGACGTTGTGGCGCTTGTCGAAGGGTTCCACCACCGTCTGGTCCTTGTAACTCTTGAAGCCTTGTATAATAATCTGGAATTGCGAGCGGAGTGGCGGTTTCAACTGGGTTTCGGGATGCGCGCCGCATGGCCGGCAGTCCCACTCACCTGCTTGATGTGCATTTTATTATAGTAGACGGCGATTTCTGCACGAAATCGCGCTCTTTTTGTTTACAACAAAAATTAAAACAAATACGATGCAGTGCGACCGTAGGTGAAGCCAATCAATAAGCCGAAAAACGCCGCGGAGAATATAACAATTTTCCCGCTTCTGGTCACACTTAAGCCGCCTTTGCCATTGGCGTTGCCAGATAGGGTGAACAAGTCGCCGCTTTCCTGAGTTTCCTGAGTTTTCCCAGGTGAAAGCTGGTAAAAGTCGGTTTCGAGTAGGATCTTCAGGTACTCGGATCTTCGGTACGCCAGAAAACCCTGGACAACCACAAAGAAAGCTTGTGGTTTTTATCCAGAAAGTATTACGGGTTTCATCAATGTCTTCAACCTTTGTATAACAGTTTATAAATGGATGTCTTGTATTTTTTCCTATTGGAAATAACTGGATAAACTAGCGATGGCAGAACACCAAGGCCGATACATCGCTTAAATTTCCAAATATACATAAATATACTAGCTTAAATAATTATTATAATAATATTAATATTCCGGCTATTCAACAAATTTTATTTTTTGTTTCATGAGAATATATATATCAACATGTTGAAGTGGAATTTTTCCTTCCAAATTCTGTTAATCCACGAAAAAGACTGCTAATAAATTGTGCTATTTTTGAAAACATCGATTAAGTTTTATTTTATTCCAGCTTTTATTTATCTATTATGTGATGTGATCGATTAAATCATTTTTTTTTTTAATATATCATACACTTTTTCGATTTTTGTTGTAGTCGAACTGTCGAATGTGAACAATTTGATAAAAACTCGATATAATCTAATCGATATAGAGAATCGATACCTTAATCAGCAAATTTTTTTATTAAGCTAGGTACGCAGCAGAGATAAAATTTAGCAACTCCATGAGTGCGAGAGGGATGCATATACTT